>CAUJNA010003214.1:517500-552500 GCA_963377175.1 Effrenium voratum
AAAGGCCACAAGATGGCGGCAGGACAAAAATGATTTCCACGGAGATCCGTAACGATTGGGGCTCAGAAGTCCATCTTCATGACCTGTCGATTTATTTTTATGCCAATGTGCTTACATGGTTGCATGTGTGGCTGTTTCTCCACCTCATCGCTGTGCAGGCGATGAGCCGCTGTTTGACGAAGCGATGGCAGGACACTGCGATGTGTCAAATTTTGATTGGAGGTGGCGGCATAGGGTTTTGTGCACGGCGAGGTCAGAAGGCAAGCTAAAAGGGTTGTTTGAGCTTGCATATTCCTGGTGGTTCCCCGCCATCCCCTTTAGCTTTTTGGCCGTTTCGGGTTTAGTGCTGGGTTCCATTTAGGCCACAAGGAGTTAAACTTTTAGAGGGGGATCTGCGGGCAGCCCAGTATGGTAGGCTGGCAAGACAAGTTCCAGTCCTTTGGGCAAGGGCAGCCTTTCATTTGGCGGAGCACCGACGCGTTGGTACTCCCGCGCGCGTGTTCGACAAACGGCAAATAGAGCGCGTGGCACGCACACAAGAGACAGCTCAGAGAAAGCAAGCCCCGTAGTACGGTACGAAAAGAAGCGGGGCACTGCACGCGTCCAGTGTTTCGGCACCAGGTTTGGACCCCCCATCACAGCCTCTCATGCGCAACTTGTCATGGGAATGGACATTTGCGGACTTTGCTACAGCAGTCAAGCACTCTTTGCTCCACGGTTGAGGTGAATGGTGCAGAATTCTCGCTGATTCCAATGGACAGTCGAGCAAGATAGTTCAGAGCGACTCTTGAGGCTTGCCTCTTCACTCATTCGGCCCCTGGTCCTCTTGAAAGGAAAGCAAAAGGCCGTGGAAGCAATGGCGCTCAACACCCAATGTCTCAAGTTTCAAGTCCTAACCCTACTTCTTTCCCTTTACCATGAGACCCTGCCTGCAGCGCCAGCGTTACCAGCCAGGCCACAGGGACATTTCAGAATGGTACGTTCAATAGCATTGATCGCCGTGCCTTCCTCTTGGCGTTTGCCACGCCTCAGCTCACCATCAATTCCAGGACGTGGTTTGGCAATGAGTGTGAAGACCAGGTAAGTTTGCGCAGCTTCGAACATACCAAATGGCTGTGGGTCAAAAATAGGCACTCAAAATGGGTTGCCCTAAACGGAAACATGGACCCAAACCTGCGGTCAATTCCTCTGAATTTTGACCCATACCCAACTCACGGACCCTGGGGAGGGCTCCGCCTTAACTTGAAACAACTTGAAGCCCCAGGCGCAGGACGGAAAGTCTCGCACGGCAGCATCGTGAGCGCGGGGGAGATCTACGACGCGGCTTGGATTTCAGGAGCTCAGGAGCTCCACGCGTTCGGTGTGGCCATGGGCAACGCATGGCATAAGCTATGGCGATCCCATTTTCAGGTGGAGCTCATCCATTTGGCTATGTTGATGTTCACCAGGGGTTTCCTGGGTTTTGACCCACAGCCATTTGATCCACCAAGCCAGCAACAAGAATCCTACAGGAAGGTGTCCAACGGGAAACGCCACGAGAAAAAGGGGGACTGGACTAACTAACTGCCTTGCCAGGAGCAGCACAAGTGAATTGATAGCACCTCCCAAAGCGCCACTCAACGGGGGGCCACGGAATGCTCACATGGGATTCGTTGGGATCTGCGGCCTGTAATCCTTGGTGTCAAACAGATATTTCTCCAAGATATAGGTTAATTTGGATTTTATTGGCAATATAAGAGTTTCGTAAAGTTTGGACCCCACTCTTCTTGAGACGTGCCCGTTGTTTCTCATTTCCGAATCCCTCATTTTGCAGCTAGCTCAGATATCAAAGATGGCCCTCCTTGCGGGGCACCTTCAACTGTACCAATCACGCATGGCAGGGCTCATGATTGCCCCGAGTAGAGCCCACTGGTCGTCTTGCTATCCAAGGAATACGGAAAGCCGCTGGCTGTGCAGCCGAGGAAGACTCACATGCTGTGCTTTGGCAGCAAAATAGGGGCCGATTCGGCCTTGAGCTATTTGTGTCCCAAAGCCGCTGTGACGTTGATCACGACATGTCGCTCTTGAGAGAAAGCCTGGAGTTGACCCCAGCTTAACTAGGTTGCACTTCCAGGAGGGCTTGTAGGCCCCCAAAAAGCCAAGCGTAACAAAGGGGGAGGCATAGCCCTGCCCATATTTTTAGGATTGGGCAAGAAATGAGTTCATTGCGGTGAACATTGGAGTACAGTGTAGAGGGTTCCTTGTCAACGAAAGCTGCAGTATGGACGGTCTCCTCTTGTGCTGGTTTCAAGACAGCCGAAGCGCGTCCACCCTCCAAGACTTTTTTTCCGCTCAGACAAACTGTGTATCGTTTCGACCCGTAGTGTGTGTTTTGGAGGAAAACCAAAGGACAACATAGGACAAGCACCCATTTCGAGAACCACATGCCAGAATAATCCCCAGGAACGACGCCTACTTCTCGACGAACAAGTCGTTCAAAGCGTGGCCGCCCCAGAGCCAGAAGCGTCGCAGGAAGCGTCGAACTCGAACGGGGGGGGGGGGAGGCTGATTCGATCAATATTCATATTCCATTTAGGGCCCCGAAAATGACCATGGGTAACTTATACCATTTAGTGGTTGAAATTTCATTTGTTTAGCTGATTTTTCTCAATGGTTATCCTATGTGGAGGACCTTTTGCTCAACCGCCAAATTGATGCCCTATCAAAACACATGGACACAGGATCACCCCTTTTCGGCTCATGTTCAAAGAGAAGGGATGAACAACAATCCATTTGCAGAGGTTACTGGTTTTGACACGCTCCCCGATAAACACAACCACCCCAGCATGCCCATGGGCTTGGTGCATTGTAGTTGTGGGTCCATTCCGCGAGGCTGAGGTATTGGGAAGTTCTGTGCTCAATCGTTCCACCGGGTATGGAAGATCAAGCCTTGAACGCACCTTCGAGCCCGCATTGAAGGCGCTGTGCCAGAGTGGTGCCGGCGTCCCAGTGCAGTTGCCGACCGTTTGACCTTGTGGTCGTCCCAGTTTAGCCTTATTTGGGAAGGACGGCTCCAAAGGTTAGCCATTTTATGTTCAGGTCCTTGTTGGCCAAGCGAGCTCATTGAGGTGTTGCCGAGTCTCACGTGTGGATTATCAGTCTGGACATTCGCGCAGTGGCATTCTCAGGCGCCTCCTTTTCTTCTGCTGCAAGGGTCGCCAGAGAGAGTGATGCCATGTCCACGTTGCGATGCCGCATTGTTTTCTCACTTGGCAGAGGCAGATCCACAGGAAGTCATCAATCCCTCTGTTGGTAGAGGGATCTAGCAAACCTCTTGACGTTTCCGGTTTCCATGCGGCAAGACTTCAAGAAAGCAGAGATGTTGATAGTCGGCGCGTCCAGTTTCACCATACGGTTGCTCATCGGCGCCCTAAGGGCAGATGTGTGACGTGCATGGAAAAGAAACCATTCATGCCAATGTAGGGGCTAGAGTCGGCCAGAGTTTGCAGCTGGTTGTTGTGGGTGGGGGATCGGGCAGTTGCTTGGTTTATGTTTGCTTACTTGGATGGGATACCAAGGGACGAAATGGGGCAGGGTGGGATGGGATGGTTAGTGTGGTTGGCCTTGGCAGAGCAATTTGCCACAAGCCACGGTTGAAGCCATTAGTTTTGCCGATGACCACTGGTACAAACGCAACCGAATTTGGACGGTTGTGCGTCAGCCCAAAGACTGACCTCGTTTTGGGACCAAAGTTCCATTTGCACAACTAGAGGCATATTGGGCTTTGTGCGGAGTTTTTGAATAGCAGGTGCTTTCAGGTCAGTCAATGTCTAACTTTTAATGCCTGAAGGATCGCGCCATTCCAAGCACAGCTAGGGTATACAGACATGGAATCGGGCTTCGGGCTGAGCATCATGATCCAGAAGCATGCCTAGGAAAACCCGTGCAATGATGACATCCAAACGGCAGTCATGGCACAGGTATGCTGGGACCGAAAAGTCCAATATGTCATAGGCATGCGCAAATTTCATGTCATGATTGCAGTGCTCTCGCAAAGCTTTCCAGCAAGAGCATAAAAGCATATTTGGCTGTGGGTAAAAAATGGGTACCCCAAATGGAACCCTGGGAAGCGGACACATGGACCAAAACCTGCGGTCCCCTGGCATACCCATTTTTTGCCTGAACACAGCAATCCGGGGGCATCCGACTTCCGCAACAATCGCTCGTGCCATGGGGCCCCAATGGTGAGCGCGCCATGGCCTCATCCGACCAAGACCGCAAACGGCGCAATTTGCGCCACCCGGATTCGTGAAATGGTTGCAACTGTCAATGGTCACTGTCATTTGAGAGCATATGGGGCTAGGGGTTCACCAAAATGTCAGTGGAAAAACCAGCCCCTGTTGGATAGACAGCCCAGCCCCTGTTGTGTTTGACACAAGGTGTGTTGGTAGAGGGTTGTGGTTGGTTGAGCATGGAAGTCGGTTTGGAAACTCGGTAACAGCTGCCTGTGCATGCTGTTGAGGTTCATGAGCACATGCTGATAAGGTCGCGATTTCGGGTTTTCAGCATTTGCGCTGGAATGACGATGTTAATTCTGGTGGCCCGCTTATTCGACCAGCAAATCTGTTGCAGAGAACTCGCTGACCGCTCGAGAACCAAGGCACGGGTCCAGAGCATTCCGCGAATCGGAGGATTGGCCGGTCATGTCAACGGGCACCAAGTTACCCAGAGATCCGACAGTGGCAGTGGCAATTTTTTCTCGTCGATGCCACGAGGCGGAACATCTCAAGGGCTGGGGCCCAAGTTGCCATGAGCTTGCAAGGGATGGATTCACACCGAGATCTACAAAGCCCTAAATGTTGGGATTGGATTGGTGGGATACTTGTAAACTAAAACCAGTCATGCCCCTTTTATCACAGTCTTAATGTTGCCCCCCAATCCATGTGTTTCCCCGACAGGACTTGTTTGGCTTAGGGTTTAGGATCAGATTCAATATTTAGGCTTAGGCATCAAGGCTTGAGGTAACTCAGCTTGACACGCCGTGGCTATTTTGGCGCCCGGTTGCGTAATCGAGCCAGGAGCACACTCGGTCAAGCGCACCCGCTCAGCTCCTGCACACATGCTTGCCAAAGCACTGCACACACGCCTGCAAAGCTATAAGCGCACCCACTGCACCCGCTGAGCTGCGCGCATGCCTGCCAAGTGGCCAGCGCGCCCGCTCAAGTGACCCGCTCAGCACTGCGCACATGCCTGCCAAGTGGTGGTCATGCTGGCTCGATGAATCTGATCCCGCTGGTGAAAAACATGTGCCTGGATTGTCATTCAAACACAGTGGCAGAACTGTTTGGCAGGCGCAGTGAATTTGACACGACGGCGAGTGTGAGAACAATGAAACTGCTCCTGAAAAAAAAAAAAAGTTTCCTGGGCAAAACGGTTTTTTGCCCGGGTGTTGCGCTCCGAACCCCATTTTTGCCTCTGGAATTGCCCAGGGCAGCGCATCTCGCCCGAACCTGGCCGCGTCGGTGGTGTGCCCGGATGGAACGCAGAAGGATGTGCTCTTCGACCACAGGCGCGCCTTTGTGCGCGCCCGCAAGGGCCGGGCGACTGCGATGAAGCGGCTGCAAGAGAGGAGACTCCCTCTATTGTATCACACTCAGACCACCAGTAAAGTGTTTCTTGTTTTCCCCAGGGGCAGTCCAATCACCATCACACAAGTGTGTCCATTTGTTTCAATGGCCCCTGGAAGTCTGGAAAATTGCTTGGCGCATTTTTTTTAAAAAAACTGTATTGCTTCTTTTTTCTTTTGCGGGGGAAGATAATGCTAGAGTTGCCCGTGTTGAGGTTTCTGCATGTCAGCAGTCAGCAGCGTTCAAACAACCCTGCTTCTGAAAGCATATGTTGTAGACAATGTTGATGTCCAAGTGTCAATGTGTTTGGCCGAGAAGGACCACGAAAGCGTGCATCACTCACACACTTAGTTGCCCCGCCACTCGCGTTGCGCAACTCACGACTGCGCGTTGCGCAACTCACGACCTCGCGTTGCGCAACTCACGCCAGCGCGTATCATGAGCCAGGCTGCTCCCAAAACGGATCCTGCCATACTGGCGAGACGCTGGAAGAGTTTGACACAAATGCTGAAGCCTGCTCAAACCCCAAGCCCTGAAGCACCAACACTGGTTGCCCCCACACGCCCAAGCAATCCCAGGCTTCCAGCGTGTATCAGACCATCTTCAGACACCGAAAACATGCGCCTGCTGCTTTGCTGGGCTGGTGCCACGTGAGTACCCCAGCCCGCAACCACCAACACTGGTCGCCCCCACGCGCCCAAGCAATCCCAGGCTTGCAGAGTGTGTCAGACCATCTTCAGACCATCTTCAGACACTGAAAACATGCGCCTGCTGCTTTACTGGGCTGAAGCTCCTTTTGCTTGAAGCACGCAACCGCGCGCCTGGCGCGCAGGGTGCCACGTACCCCAGCCCTGGACCACCAACACTGGTCGCCGCCACACGCTCAAGCAATCCCAGGCTTCCAGCGCGTATCAGACCATCTTCAGACACCGAAAACATGCGCCTGCTGCTTTGCTGGGCTGAAGCTCAACCGCGCGCCTGGCGCGTAGGGGTGCCACGTGAGTACCCCAGCCCTGAACCACCAACACTGGTCGCCCGAACGCGCCCAAGCAATCCCAGGCTTGCAGCGTGCGTCAGACCATCCTCAGACACTGAAAGCACGCGCCTGCTGCTTTGCTGGGCTGAAGCTCCTTTTGCTTGAAGCACGCAACCGCGCGCCTGGCGCGCAGGGGTGCCACGTGAGTATCTGGCACGGCGCCCGTCATTTCTTCTAGCCTTACTGCGCTTCCCAGCAGCTCAACCTGATTTCCCAGACCCAACGACGCTTGTGAATGAAATGCGCTGTAGTCAAGCCACGTCAAGCACGTAGAAAAAGACGAAAACAAACAGTGAGGTCGAAGGCTGCCCTTTCCTTTTTGGGTTAGTTTGTATGAACTTCCCCAAACACTTTATATAATCCAACTGAGCACCTAATTTCAGTAGATTGCTGCAGTGAACACTTTGTAAGACACTCAGACTCCACTGAACACTTGAACGTACCGCGTTGCGCAACCCGCGTTGCAAGGCCAGCGTTGCGCGTTGCTCGTTGCGGGGCGAGTAAGCTCACACAAAGGTTTGTGAGAGGTTTACGATTGAGGTTCGAATGTGGCGTCCATGCATTGGTGATTGTAATTAGGGCTGAGACAAAGGAAACATGTGCAAGAAAAAATATAGAGACACACACAAACACAAACACCAACACAAACACAAACACACACACACACACACAGACACAGACACACACAGACACACAGACACACACACACACAGACACACACACAGACACACACACACACACACGCAGACACACACACACACACAGACACACACACACACAGACACACACACACAGACACACACACACACACACAGACATTCACACAGACACACACACACAGACACACACACACACACAGACACACACACAGACACACACACACACACTCAGACACACACACACACACACACAGACACACACACACACAGACACACACACACACAGACACACACACAGACACACACACACACACAGACACACACACACACACACAGACACATACACAGACACACGCACAGACACACGCACACACACACACACACACACACACACACACACACACACACAGAAACACACACACACACACAGACACAACCACAGACACACACACACACACACAGACACACACACACAGACACACACACAGACACACACACACACAGACACACACACACACAGACACACACACAGACACACACACACACACAGACACACACACACAGACACACACACACACACAGACACACACACACACAGACACACACACACACAGACACACACACACACAGACACACACACACACACACACACACACACACACACGACCCACACACCACCCACACACCACCCACACACCAGCCACACACCACCCACACACCACCCACACACCACCCACACACCAGCCACACACCACCCACACACCACCCACACACCACCCACACACCACCCACACACCACCCACACACCACCCACACACCACCCACACACCACCCACACACCACCCACACACCACCCCCACACCACCCACACACCACCCACACACCACCCCCACACCACCCCCACACCACCCACACACCACCCACACACCACCCACACACCACCCACACACCACCCACACACCACCCACACACCACCCACACACCACCCACACACCACCCACACCCACCCACACCCACCCACACCCACCCACACCCACCCACACCCCACACCCCACACCCCGCACCCAGCACCCAGCACCCCGGAGCCCGCACCCCACACCCCACACCACACACCACACACCACACACCACACACCACACACCATGCCACGATGGCGGACTTCTTCAGTTTCCGCAACAAGCTAACAAAGTGGCCACATGTTCATTTTCAGCCATACGAGCGTGGCGTTCCTGCGCCTTGCTCGCGACTGAGCTCCTTTATGTGCTTTCACAACCCTTCATGCAGACGCGTTGTTGCTCCTTGAGAAATGGCACAAGGATTTCTTTGGACGAAACTATCGTCGTGGCACACACTTATAGTGATAGTGTCGCTGTCTGTTTCGACCGCGGCCAAATTGCCGGCCACACAGGGCAGCTTCTAGCGAATTCTCGTTACGCTTCACGGTGATCTTACGTAGGCACCAGGAAGCGAACATTTGTTGTCCGAAATATCTTGGCATCATGGTTTCATGACAGGCAGCTCTCTGATGACACTTGTACATTGGACATAGGCAGTCGGTTTCCCAAAGATCAGGTTCTTTTTGTTTTTTTTTGGGGGGAGTACCCTGGTCACAAAACAAAAGTCAAGACCAACAAAATCACACCCACCGTTTTGAGGGGGTCCAAACCCTTATTTTGCCGCATGTCCCGTGGGTCATTTGCTGGTTCCGAGCGGGCTTCGGGTGTCCCCCGCGGGCTCGGTGCAGCCAGGGAGAGCTTCTCGGAGCAGGCGAGGGGCTAAGTTCGGGCCGCCTGGATCGGAGCTGCCGGATATGGCTGTGGCTCAAAATTAAACAGCGGGGGGGGGGGGGCAAACCGCAGGTTTTGGTCCATGTTTCCACTTACCAGGGTTCCATTTTGGTACCAGTTTTTTGAGCCACAGCCATATGGCTGGGGGGGTTTTCGGTGAACCACCCATTTTAGAACCTAATTTTAGTGGGGATTGGGATGTTCCTTGGGGGCACGATTTGGGTTTTGACCCATGTGATAAAGATATGGTTGTGGGTCAAAACCTAAGGTGCCTTTTTGGGGATGGTTACCACTCCACTGTTGCCTTTCCAGAAGACTTTCTGGGTGTTCACCGGGGCACCGGGGTTTTGACCCTAATATGCTAGCAGGGTCATCCTTGACCTCTCAAAACTTGCTAGATAAAAGATATTAACATAGAACCTCCTGTTAGCAGGGGTCATCCTTGTTTGGGATTGCTCAGTTGGCTTGGTGATGGTGGTAAATTCTTGCTTGGCAGAATGTTGACTCGCACACCTCGATACCAGTTTGGGTGGCTTGGTCACGCGGCCGGACTGGCGAGTTGATTTCTTCAGCCCCCACCTGGCGCTCTCTCTTTGGTTGACCGGGAAGAGAGATGCTGAAACATGGCGTCCATGTTTTGAATGCTGTTGGGGTGCTTTGAAGATGGCCCGAGCCATGATGTTCGGGAAACAGGAAAGACCCCTTTTGGATCCCCTGGCCCCAGGTCCGAAAGATTTGCCAGCAGCTGGGCGTTGCTACCAACGAGGAGGAGCTGGCAACATCGAGTTGTGCGGACTGGAAATGGTTGCGTTATGTCTTGCCGTTTGCTTCTTTGTTGAATCCAAAGTGTGATGTGTTGATGCTGTTACTATACGACAGGGATCAGGAAGCCGCTCTACATCGTGTGCGAGGGTCGCTAGCTAGCACTGACCACGTGGGATGTACCGTGTGAACATTCGCTTGCGCTTAGTCACCTGACACCTCACCTCACCTCACCACAACTCACCTCTGCTCACCTCACCTCACTCACTCGCTCACTCGCTCACTCGCTCACTCACTCATTCGCATGCTTGCACACACTCACTCGCTCGCTCACTCACTCGCTCGCCCAACATGTTAAACCATCTTGCGCTGGGAAAGCACCATGGGCGACTGAAAGGATTTCACACAATCGACTGCGTCAAACTTACCAACGAAGCGACGCATGCAGGGATATCCGGTCCTTGTTTGTTCTTGCAGGTTGGAGTATAAGTATTCCCAGCCAAGCGCAACACGAGCCTGGGACTCATCGAACCCCAGATCGATCAATGGAGATCTCTTCGGGGATGCCAGACGCGTCAGTTTGCGAAGTAGACGTATCTCAATGCGTTTGTTGCGCAGTGTGCCTGCAAGCGCATATTGTTTAGCCTACACCGGAGAACATTGCTAGCACTTTCATGCCCTACGCAGTACAGTTGGTGTTTTCGAAGTCAGCGTGCAGATATGTCAACATGACCATGCTTGAGACTGGTTCTATGTCAGGCCTGGTTCTGACATGTTTGAAATTCCAGGATGAGGAGTCCTTCATTCTCACCGTTGCCAGCGCAGGGCCAGTCATTTCTTCCAAGGCTGGCAGTCTCGGACTGGAAGATGGGTCTTCCGCCTTGTGGCAACTGCCGGCTACAAAGCTACGACTTGAACCGTTCGTGTTCCTGGGATTCAAAGCCCATAGCGTGAACATGTTTGAACTTCTCTTTGCAGATCATCCCATTGATCCGGTGCAGATTGTGTGTGGAAGAAACTGTGGTCCATCAGGTGTGTCATGTTCACCCGAAGGGGTCCCCCGTCCAACAAGCGCGCTGGCTGCTGCAGGCCGACTTGGCCAACTACCTGCAGCATCCCTCCGAGAGGCAGGGGGGGGGGGTTGTGGGCAGGATTTCTACAGCTCGGATGTCAGCCGCGAGCAAAAAACATGCAAACGCTTGCACACCAGCACCTGCAACAGCACCCCCCAAAGAGCGCCCCCAACACCCGGCCGTCGATCTCGCAAAAGTGTGCCCGCGCCGTCACTAGCACCTCCAACAGCACCCCAAACAGCGTCCCAAACTGCATGCCCCCTTGCACCCTGCCGTCAATCCACACTGCGTCACCTGCATGCCCGCTAGCACCCGGCCGTCAATCTCGCCGGCACCTCAAAACGCCCCAAAACCAGACAAAACCAGCACCCCGCAAACAGCACCTACACCAGCACCCCAAACTGCACGCCCCCTAGCACCAGCCCATCAATCTCGCAAGTTGCATTCCCCCTTTTTTTTTGGAAGTTAGAACCCCTATAGCTTTCAGCTATTTGGGCAACAAACAGATCAAAGGATGATTTGGGCAAGTGCAGAGGCTCCACCTCCGGCGGGCGGCAGAGGTGGCTGAGAGCCAGCTGGCAGCTGTGAAGGAGGGATGATTCGTCGGGGAACCGGGCGGTCGGGCCGTCCGGGCCTTTTTTGGCGGATGGGCTAGCTGGCTGATTGGTGGGTGGGCCAATTAGTGCGGCCGAGCAGGTCGCTCGGTGGGTTGGCTGGCTGGCTGGCTGGCTGGCTGGTGGGCTGGTTGGTTTGATTGCTTAGCGTTGATTCTGATGTTACGAACATGCATTCCCTGACAAGATGTGCTAAGTGCCCATCGCGTTTTGTTTGCTAAGAGCAAAACTTGTTCGGCATTGTGAAGGTGAGATCAATTTGAGCCTTCCGGCACGCCCACGGGAATATGGGCAGGCCAGGATTTTTCCAATGCATCCTACCTGACACCGGTGTGCTCCGTCTTGTGAAGCTGTCCTCCAAGCTTCGCACACAGGGCAACTCCGGCCCAAATCCACACTCCAGCCGGTGAACATGCCCAATCCAGCCATCATGAAAGTAATTAACGCCCTACCAAAGCTCCACTTGTCAAACGGGAAAACGGGAAATGGCTGTGGGTCAAAACCAATGGGATCCCATTTTGGTTGGTAGGTGAATTCACCACCCATTTTAGAACCTATTTGGGTTGTTGGATTGAATCGGCTGTTCACTGGGGGTACGATTTGGGCTTTGACCCATAGCCAAATGACAAAGATATGGTTGTGGGTCAAAACCTAAGCTGCCTTTTTGGGGATGGTTACTCCACTCTGTTGTCTTTTTAGAAGGCCTTCTGGGTGTTCACCGGGGCACCGGGTTTTGACCCATAGGCCCATAGCCAACTCACGCAGTGAATCAACGTGAAGCCCATTGGCCAGGCAGGCCCTCGCGAGACGGCGCTGCAGCAGCTGCTGCAAGCGGCGGACTCCTAAGATAAAAACAACAAAAGCCTTGTTGGTTTTGAAAGGAATGTATCACTACTGGAAATATGTTTATTTCTTCCAGGGTTACATTTCCCTTGAGCAAATGAACCCAAAAGGCCTGCGGATGTTCATACCCCTCTCCCCAAAGCGGGTATTTACCCCTTGTAAAGTGGCTTGGAAACCAGGGAAGCAAGGGGTGTGAACAAGGGGTATGTACTTCCACCCTTAGATTGTGGCACCCCTTAGTTCCCTATTGGTGGTCGTCTTTCCAATCATGACCAAGCAGGACGCGCTCTTCCTCCCATGGACAATGGACAAAGGCCGGATGAATTGCCAAAAGCAACCCTTGCTGGCCTTGGAGACAAGGCGTGCCAATGGGATCGAGATTAGAGAGCTGCCTGATTACCAGCAAGCCGACCAAAAGAAGCTGCAGTCAGTAGCAGGTAAATCCTTGTTTTTGACTCCCAAGAGTTTGAAGATCAAGCTGTAGCTTGATTTGCGCGTGGGTGTAGATTGGTTTGCTGGTTGCGGCTGCAGCAGACCAGCATAACATGCCAAAAGAACGATAATCAACAGTCAATCACGTCAATGTGTCCAAGCGGACGGCATACGAAGACGTCAGTCAACCAGACTAGGAGTCTCAGATCCCCCTGGTATTGTTACACCATACGGGCAGCCCCGGCATTCTTGCGGCCGCCACAGAATTGGGTAGTTCTGCGTCCTTTAACAAGGGTTATTGAGGAAATCAAGATACTTTCCATGTTTCAATAGAGCATGCATGCTTTTTTTTTGTAGCGGCACATCTTTGTGGGTTGAAGCGCCGCTCATTCTGGGCCCTGGATTCCTGAAGCGAATGCCCCCCCTTGTGGAAAAATGGGTTTATGAAAGAGAACATGTAGTTGCAACCCAGCATCCAGACACTGGACAGATCTACAATGCAGCATGAGCCGCCATGACCTGTTGACACAGTTAGATACATGGGTCAGGTTTGTTTAAAGGCACTCTATTTTGAATGGTCCAACGGCAACCAACAGAAATCCACCATGAGAGGTGCCTATGGACATACGCATATTAAGTGGTTTGTAGCAGTTGTGTTCTTATCCTGAACTTTTAAAACAAGCCTGCAATGCCAATGGCAGATCCACCGAAGTATACCGAAGTAGTAGCAATGAATTTGTTGTGCGTTGCCCCTTGACAAGGTGAAGAATGAATCCTTGTCCCGGCCTGAGCTTGCTGACTTGTCGCCGCAAGCTGAAATGTGCGTTGCATTGGAGGGGCAGGATCAGGAGGTTGCAGGGCACGACGGAGTCACTTTGCGCAAGAAACAATAAGACCCAGTAGGGGAGGGCATCCCACGTGACCCGTACCGTGAGGCGTCCGATTCTGTGTCGCATCCAGTTTACATCCACGCACATATACACACACACACACACACACACACACACACACACACACACACACACACACACACACACACACACACACACACACACACACACACACACACACACACACACGCAATCTTGTCTAATTGCAGAGCAATTGTTCATACCGCACATACGTCCAAACCCACCAACATGTATTGAATTGAAACCTATGTATCTACATCCATGTATATGCGTTGACAGTTCGAAAAATCGATGTACATGAAAATACATTAATTTGCACCCGTTGATCTGCATATGCCATGTGCACACACCCACACTTAGATATGTTGATATACATTCATGCATATCAGCACATATCCATCTACAGCATGGCATGTTGATACGCAGCCATGTTTACCAACCTGTAAATCACATGTTATTGCGTTCTTGGATGTCGATACACACATCCACGCTCGTGCACATTTGCATCATATAACATCCTACACACGTCTGTCCGCGGCCATCATGACGTACTTGGACTTAGTCCACGTCCATTTGCACGTTTGCCTTCATGTGCACTACATGATCATGTTCATCTGCTTTGCATCGGATGGGTATGCTCAAAAGGTACGTCAGAGGATTCTTGAAATGGCACCCCAAAAAGGGCCACCCCCATTCCCAATAGTGGCTAAAAAAACTAACAAGGCCTATTAGGAGCTAACTGGGTTCTTTTTGGGTGTTGTTGTTTTTTTTGGGGGGGGCAGATAACCATGGGATTAGAAATCCATCCTCCCGAATCCTTGATCGACCCGAGGCGTGCCGAGGTGGTGGAGAGGGACGGCATTCAGCTGGCGCTGTTCTAAGCTTCTGGCGTGCGGCTTGTGCCAGGTTTTTGGATGGGGGCCGTTAGGGAGCTGGGGGTATCCAAATTCCTATTCCAAGAGAGAGCTAAAGAGCCAGAAGTTCTGCAAGCACATGGTTGTTTGCAAATCGGCGATTTCCACTGAAAGAAACCCTAAGGAATACATGGTGTTGCTCCGCAGAACCCAGGTTCCGGTAAAGCACATTCCTGGAATAGTGTTTGGTAGTTTCCTTTAGCACCTGGATTTGCTGACAGCTCCTGGCAAGCCCGTGTGGTTGTGTACGTCATGGCAGCCAATGGTGGCAGGGCAGCCCATCATTATGCAACGTGATCTAAGATTTGGCCCTACTTCTGACAGAACCTTCAAAATCCTTGGGCTTGTGGTTGACATTTGTCAACGAGGGGGCGTCTCTGATGTTTGTGCGGGGCCTTTTTCCAACCGCAGCATGACCGAGGCTGTGCAGGACTTGCTTCAAAACAAAGACCAGGCGAAGTTGCCGCTTGCCGCAGCCTCGAAAGATGGATTTGCGAAGCTTTTTGTCGCCCGCAGATTGAGTGGTGGTGGAGGCCCTTTGTACGACAAGGATCAAGTCAGTGATTTCAAGACTTTGTCCTCGGTCGACCTGTTTTCTTGGCAGTTGAGCACACGTTTTCAGCCAGGATATTTCTTCATGTGCCTAGGAGCAACTTGAAATGTGCCTTGGGTTTCATCCGTGTCCTTCGGACAGGACAGATCTTTTGAAGTGCCCTGAGGCCTTGCTTTGCGAGCTGATGAACGATGAGAGCGCAGACACCTGGCTAGAAGACCACGAGGACCAGAGCAGCCACTGGGCAAATCTGCGCGTTCTTTCTGTATGTGCGTGTGTGAGGACATGCGTGAGTCAATGAGTTTGCTGGTGAGGTGCTGGGCATTTTCGGAACTGGTCTAGAGCTCTGACGAGTCCGGTGTTTCCGAAACAGCCCGCTTGAGAAACTCAGAGTTTTCAGGTATCGGGTTCGCACATCCACATCATGCAAAAGGGCGCTGGAGCGCGGCTTCAGCGACTACCTACGCACGGATTTGTAAGCTTTGTAGTGGAGACGCGCACAATCAGTTGAGCCATGGCTCCAAAGCAGTAGTGATCCATGGATAGTCACCCCATCCTTTAGCAGGAAAATACACAGTGCATCTGAGTCTGAAGGCGGCCTTGGTCAGCGACAATAGGAACATGATGCAGCACGAGAAATCCGATGAGGTTCTATCAGAATGAGCAAAGCAAGGCCAACCGGCTTCCACCCACTCCACCCCATCACCCGACTCCACCCCACCCCACTCCACCCCACCCCACTCCACCCCACCCACCCCCTTTCCCTTTGGGAGGCCGACGTGCCAGGAGGATCCAGACTTGGGCCCACCCCTCTTTCGGCAACTCCTGGCCAGCCGCTCAGGCGTCCAACGGACACCCAAACGGAGACTTTGCTACCGACCCATTTGGCTGTGGGTCAAAACCGTTTTGGTACCATTTTGGGCTAGGTGCACAACCCATTTTGTTTATTTTAGTGGGGATTGGAGGGTACGGGCTTTTGACCCATGTCCATTTACCAGTCGAACTTCCACCAAAACACCCTGGCTGGCAAATGGTCAGTTCAATGCTTCAATGATGCTCCGGAGCCGTTAGGGGTGCATTGTACATTTGTTGCATGGACAATGAGGGACCATGGTCTGGTGTCAAATGCAAGCTCCGCCGCTTAATCTAAAAAACCGAGCATCATGTTGAAAACTTGCATGACTTAGCATACAAGCCTTTGGCTTTTGCCACACATTCGCGTGTGACCGGCCAAAGCACGTCAAAGTATCCTTGGTTCAGCGAGAAAAGCTCCTAAGCCAGATTGATGCTGCCGCTCAAAATGCAAAACACATGTGATGTTGAACTAAATTGGTCAGCTCTTGCACCTGCTGTAGAATCCATGCTTTTGCCACCTTGACCATCCCAACAGAGAACCCTCTCAAGTTCCATGTAAGACATCAAAGAGGCAAACAGGATTCATGATAATTTTGACAAAATGTGTGGATCCAGTGGCAGGGCCCCCCAGCCAAGCCCCAGCTGCAAGCCTGGCATCCTCAGGCCATGCTGTTTCCGGAGCAGGACTGACAGATGGCACCGCAGATTGTGTTGTCGTTGTTCTCACAAATTGGGGATTCGGGAACCCCGGGGAGTTTGGTTTTTAGTAAACTGGGGATTGGGGATGAGGGGGGATGACTGTTTTGAGCTCGGCCATGTGAAGAAACTGTAATGGAAAGGAGAGAGTCAGCCCGCCTCATCAGTCACTGGGACCTGACCTTTATACTATACTACTGTTTGCTTCTGGGTTCGCAAAGGGCTGGGGAATGTTCTTTCTCATTATCCCTGTAATGTTGATGTGTGAAATCGGCAGCAGGGGGAGGGGGAAATTAACTGGGACACCGATGCGCCGGTGCATTGATTTTGTCGTGTCTATTTCAACTTAGCATGTCGAGAGCTTGTTGCCCTTCATCCGCACGAAGAAATCTAATGCTCCTGGGGTCTTGTCGATGTGGTTCCCGATGGCAATGACCGGGAAGCCGAGTTGAGCGCCACGTGCGTTTCTAGGGGTAGCTTCCCAATTCTTTCCAGGGATCCTTCTTTCTAGAAACCACCAAACTTCTGGGGGAAAGGCTGGTTTTGAAAAGAACGATGGCTGAAACGGATGGGGAATCAACCCCTAGAGCATTTGAAACTTGCGGGGCTGAATCACCAAATCGTGGGTCCCAGCCTGGCAGTGGCACATATATGGGGCGCCTTACTTTGACCTTGCTTCAGCAATGCACGTAGTAGCTTGGTCAAAACAGAGAAAAGGTTTGCTGCCTTAAGATGATTTTCTTAATTGCTTGGATATGTCTCATGCGGGACCTCTCTATGGTGTTGACAAGGAAACATGCATGAAACACGGAGCACATGCGCCAGGACGACTCGCCGCATTCCTGGCAAGTATTGGGCGCCAGGAGTTCTAATTTCATGGGTCCCAGAAGCTACGGCTCGCTTCTAACTAGCTAGAATCATATTACGTGGGCTGAGCCATGCCAAAAGGCTGTCAAACATGAATGCCATGCACTAGGTTCCCCGGTAGTGCCCGTTTACCCTTTTTGGGAGGAGGGTTCCCCTACTAAAATAAACTATAGAAAAAAGGGTACCCTTAATTCTATCCTCTCTACTGGAGGACCTAGGCAAGACGCATCAAATTGTAAAACATCGGCACAGTCTGCACACTCACACAACTCATCCCCGCTACAATGCATTGACTTTGGCGAGCGCCACCCGCTACCTTTGCTTCGTTTCGTCGCTTTATGTGCGGCTCTCTTGTCTTGGGCACAGGGGAGCAAGCGCTCAACTTGCTTCCGGTTGATTCTGCGATGCATCCTTTTCAGGGCCTAGAATGCGGGTGTTTAAGTGCAAATCCTAGTCGGCATTGCACGCTGAGGTGAGCCGAATCGCTACCGTGGAATGGCCTAATACATCCAGACCCCGGCTGCACCGTGCGATTGCTTCCAATGAAAACACCACCAGCGCGGGGATTCCTTAATTCAAGACAGACCGAGCTGGACATGCATCCACTTGGCCTTGCCAGGGATGACAATCGCCATGCCTGCCCTGCTCTCGGACTCTCAGACTCTCAGACTCTCAGACTCGCAGACTCTCAGGTGCTGGAGGGAGAGATGTGGTGGAGATTTCGGTTGAGCAATGAGCAAACTGTATGTCCCTCACTAAATTAAGATTGGTACCTACAGTTTGACAGAGCTGGATGCCCAAGTCGACCAAACCCAAAGGCCGAAATGCGCATCGATGTTCTGGTTTTCTCTCTCACAATCGTCGTTTTCCTGTCTCTTGGTCGGCCTTGGAAGCAATGCGCCCCATTCAGGTGCCTTTTTACGGGTACAAAGTGCCGCCGACCGAACACCGGCCAAAACCTATTTCCGCCTGGATGTTCATGGGGAACCCATTCGTGGACATCAACAAAACATGGGGATGGGGGCCACCTGCCATTTTTTAATGCAGCCATTTATAGCTGCGACCTGTCATTTACATGGGGATCATTCCCCATTCGAATGTACACCCAGGCCTCAGCATTTTGCTGTCGCTCCTGCAGAAGCTACCTGGCGCGGCCGGCAAGTGCCACAAGGTGGTGGGGTTCGATCGAAAATCGGGTCTCCCCAAGCCCCCGAGCCTCAGGCGCAGAAGAAATTCAGCGCCATCTGCGGTGTTTTTGTTGGGTTGATCTTGAGCCAAACCCGGTTGGATAGATGTTTTTTTTTTCCCAAGAATTGGGCTGAATCTCGGGGGAACAGCAGGTAAACTCGAGGGTGTCAATGCCGATCACATACGATGTTCCCGCAGGCAATCAAGGAGGAGAGAGACAAGGAGGCACGACCTTGCTCCAAGCCTTACAGCTTGAAGACCAAACTAAAGCGACTAAAGTGGTGCCACCCTTTGGTAGGCCAAATTGCGTTGCCTCGTTGCTTGGAGCTTCTAGGAATCCGCCATTGGAACTTCTCGAAGAGCACCGCTCAACTTGTCTTCCCGATCCTTTTGTGCAGCTGTGTACGACATTGCATTTGTGTCTGGTCAGGGGAACAAGTCTTTTTGCGAAGGCTGTATATACATCTCGAACGGACAAAGTTTCAGCCAGACCTGGCGGGTTCTCAAAAGCATGGTTTCTCTTCCTGTTTTTAAAGAAAACACTTTTATTTTTAAAAAAATGGACCTTGGTGCCGCCTTGAGGATATCAAAAGACCCCCAATTTTGACAACCTCTCTTGTGACCAAGGATGACGGCCTCTACAGCTTTCTCGTCGCTTGTCTGGATTCGGATGAACCGCCAGATGACTGCGACGAGTTCCAGGCTCGTTCCTGACGCTGAATGAACTGATTCTTGGGTTTCACTTTGCCTTTCAACTCTTGAATTGTCACGCCATGGTGCACACGCAGTGCGGCATTTAGTCTATTGGATAATAATTGCTTCCCTGTCTATCAAACAGTTCCACTTCCTGGGGCGAAAGACCGACCAACCTGACCAACCAAGCTACGTATGGGATGCTTATGGATTTGGGCTGAGGTCCAGCGGTCCCTCAGTGGTTTGACGCCCAACCTCCGCTCGAGTTTGATAGTAGGAGTGGATCAGTTCACTTTGAAGCAGCATGAGACCGGCTAAGCTCGGGCAAAGGGAGTCTAACCTGCATGCGGACGAGATAAATTCACAAGAGCAACCCACATGCGTGTAGGTGTGCACGTGTGGCTGTTGGTGCTTGGGGACCCCCTGTTTTTGGGCCGCTGGCGGCTAGCTATGACCTTTGAGAATTGTCAACGTGTGTGCGCGTGTGTCTGTGTGTGTGTGTCTTTGTGTCTGTGTCTGTGTTTGTGTTTGTCTGTGTCTCTCTCTCTCTCTCTCCCTCGCTCTCTCTCTCCCTTTGTGTGTGGGTTGGGGGGTTGGGGGGTTCGGGGGTTCGGGGGTTCGGGGGTTCGGGGGTTGGGGGGTTCGGGGGTTGGGGGGTTCGGGGGTTCGGGGGTTCAGGGGTTCGGGGGTTGGGGGGTTGGGGGGTTGGGGGTGCGAGTGTAATTGCGTGTCATGTGTTTGTGTGTGTATGTTGCGTGTTTGTCTTGATGGGCATCAAACCAGCGTGCAGAGCAGGTATTTACCGGGTTCTCGAATATGTTGTTGCCAACCTGGCTCACGTTCCATTTTGGGAATTTATGTGTCAAGCTTGGGTGCTCCTCCAGATGGTACGGCAACCTCCTCCCCACTTTATTTTGAGAGCCTAACTGTTGTGCTTTCCTTTTGAAGCTCAAAAGGTCACCGCAAAAAAAAGAAATAAATTGCAGTTCTTGAGGTCCCCCACTCCCCCCCCCCTTAGGGACGGGGATTGTCACCGCAGTTGCCCGCCATCAGCCTGCCACAGGATGCTGCCGCCAACCTGCTCTTGGCGAACCTTCGCCATTCCGCGCTGCAGGAGGGGGCGCGGGTTGAAGGGAAAGCCAAACATAGGTGGGCGTTGTCCTTTTATGGGGGGACCCGCTTAAATGGTGGTAATCCCTCTTGGTTTCTCAGAGAAACTACAAAAAAGCGTACCCTCAAAAAGGACACCCAGGGGCGGATATCCGTCCTCTACATTCTTTGCATGGCTTGGACCATCTTGGACCACTTCGGTGTATGGCTTCTAGTTTAAGGAAACCATACTAATTATGAAGGAATTGCACACAATTGCACCACCAATGTTGGGGTTATGAAGAAAACGTCCCAGGAGTTTTTGACTGTGGCGCCGCCCCCAAACTCACTTAGCCATGTGCCAGTTCTCAGCGAAAAGACTGGCCTCAGACTCGAAGGATTAAAAGCAAGCTGGGCTTCTTATGGGATTGCCTGGTGCCAGGTGATGGTTTCGTTGGCGATCGTTGGCGATTCAGAGGCCATAAATCCGCGACTGGTCATGGTAAGGATCTCTGCATCTCTTCCTTACGCGTCCTGCGACTTCAACAAATGATGGATCAAGTGAGGCGACCCTGGTGCTCAGCCGGGAATGAGGGAATGACCCCTATAAACCATCCCCGTGGTTTGAGGGGACCCCTGGGTTCATTCTCTCATTCACCAGCAATGAAACTGAGGCTCCAAAGTTTTCTCGCCAGGACGGTCAGGAGTGGATTGTCTCGTTCTTGGAGAGCGCAGGCAGCTGCAAGCGGCCGCGGGATTGGTTTCGCACGTTGGACATGTCGATCCCAATTTGCCTGTCTGGCAAAAGAGGGGTCCGCCTCAATTGGCAGGCTTCTTGTCAGGCTTATTTGTTTGTTTGTTGTTGTTTCTGGTTTGTTGTTTTGTGTTGTTTGTAGTTTTGTTTGTTTGTTTGATTACTTGTGTCTTTGTTTGTTTGCTTGCTTGCTTGCTTGCTTGCTTGCTTGCTTGCTTGCTTGCTTGCTTGCTTGCTTGCTTGCTTGCTTGCTTGCTTGCTTGCTTGCTTGCTTGCTTGCTTGCTTTTGTTTGCTTGCTTGCTTGCTTGCTTGCTTGTGTGCTTGCTGTTTGTGCGTTTGCTGCCGGTGTTTGTGCAACTGTGGGTGTGTCGGTGTAATGTCAATGTGTGTAAGTGCGTAAGCGTGCAATGTGGTTTTGGTTGTGCGCTGTTGGGTTGTGTGTGTGTGTGTCTGTTTTGGTCATGTGTGTGTGTGTGTGTGTGTCTGTTTTGGTCATGTGTGTGTGTGAGTTGTTTGCCTCAGTGTGTATTGTATTTGTGTATGTGTTGCTGTGTTGCTGTGCACGTACGTGTGCCAGTGTGCTGCTAGTGTTGTGTTTCGAACTCAATCTAAAAGTTTCACCGACCGCTCAAAGCCTCTCATTCATGTCTTGATGTGAGCGCCACGGCAGTTTTGGCTTGTTTCCTCTTTGCACACATCAGCCGCACCTGGCTGCTTACCACTCACCTCCACTGCCTGCGACGCTGGAGCCAGGTGTCAGTGCTGCAGCACAAGAGAGGCTGAAGGAGGAGAGTGTGCCCGACTTGTTGTTTGTTGCATGGGACTGAGAACTGTTTCTGGAGGTGCTGAGACTCCGACTTGGTGTTGCTTGGCTGATTCGCTGCCTACCTGCTTTCCATGGAGCGTTCTTTCTCCATATGGTTTTCGTTTGTTTACGCGTGTTGAGGCAAGAATAGTTGATTGGCACAGAGGTGACCATTCGTCAAAAGTGACGATCCCTATGGGCAGAGCTTTGCGGTACACGGAGAGGGTCCTCACAAGTCACAAGTCGCCTTGGTCAACTGTTGGGGCTGGGGTGCGGTTGGGGTTCAACAACATGCTGTTTCTGGGTGCTGCTAGCATAATGTGATACATTCCTGATCACTGGGTTAGAATGCTAACAGCAACAGTCGCCGAGCCGTTGGTGGTTCTGCAAATGTCAGCTGGCTAATTTCAGTTAGACACAATCAATCATAAGCCAGAAGCCAGATCAACCGGCCGCAACTTCCATTTGACCTTTTCAATGACTAGTTTGTTCACTGGCGGATCGCCAGGCGATAGCTTGCGAAGCTCCTTTGACCGGCTTCTGGCCGCTTACACAAGCGCCGCTGCGAGTTTGGGCGACTCGGTCTACAGCCTACAGAAATAGGAGCACCGCGGCCATTCATGTGGAGTGCAAAGTCGGCTTGCTGAAGCTTTTATTGTGAAGAAGAGCCCAGGTCGACTTAGCCTCACGACTGCGGATCATGTTGCGCAGGCTCTTGTGAAATAGGATGCTTGCATTCCGGCTTGTGAGTACCTTTATTGATGTGATGCCAAGCACAGTAGTAGCACCTGTGCGAGTTTGTCTATTAGAAGTTGAACGATTTGGACATAGGAAGAAGGGATAGCTCGGCACCTGTGTAAGAGAAGCAGCTTTGAGATTGGCGCTTTCAGTATAGTGGCCCAACGTGTTTTGCTGTATCATGTTCTTGCTGGTGCTCAGGACCATCCTTTGTGGCTAGGGGACCAAAGCCTGGGTTCATTCCATTCCTCATTCCCTGCCTATCGCACCGATCGTAAGTGTCCGCTTGTTTGGTCGTCCGGAAAGCTCTGAATCGGAGCTGAGGCACCTCGAAGGGCACTGGACTCGCACGGCCGGAGCTGGAGATCATGGAGCGCCCTTTGGCCGCCAGAAGGAGGGGACGAGCGGTTTGGGAGATCCCTATGGGTGTGTTTTAAACTAGGGGACGCTACCCGAAAAGGGTGCCGTCAAGCTTGAAAGACAAACCAACATGTCCCTTTCTTCCGGTTCAATCATCGCCGTTTGGGCCAATTCGAGGTGAGCTTCCGGTTTGGGTGGTGTCCAAAGGGCAAATATAGGGAGCGCATGGGAGCGTTGTTGGGCACTGTGTGGTTCTTTTTGAGAGGCAGGGTTTCGTGTGAGTGAGAGGTTGTCCCAAGAAATACTTGGGCACAAATGTTGTGTATGGTGTCTAAACAAAGTATATCAAGAAATCGTCAAAGGCAAGTGTTAAGTGCCCGACTTGAGGAGTTGGAAAAGCGTGCCTGAATGCAAGGCTACTGGACCCTGGCTTATTGATGTGAAAGGGCATAACCATCGGAAGTATATGATCAGGAGTCTTTAAGCTGAATACCGGGGGGTGAGGAAGCAGAGGAAGCAGAGGATTGAGCCTTCAAATGTTCAGAGCCGTCAAGATGCTGCACCTGTGCTGGTAGATCCGCAATCAGATTGAGTTTTGCTTGACAAATGCCATCAAATGTTGGATTCCCAGTCACGACCACCATTATACATACATCCTCCGCATTTCTTGTTTTCCTGTTATCAGACATGCATCCTCCCCATTTTTCCCCCTGCTGGGTGTCTCTCCAGGCAAAGGCATGGAGGCACAAAAATCAATAGTGGGGCCTCGGCTCAGGCCGAGTTGAGAACCTTCAGGAGCTGAACTCAAAGATGAAGGTCGGGCTCTGGCAGTGGGTTCAGCGTTCAGCGAAGTGAGCCAGAATCAGAACCCCTGTAATTGGAGGGTAGGAAGGCACAATCCCAACCTGAAATGGGTGCAGCCGCCTTCTTAATTCTTTACATGGTTCTGTGTAGACCGTTTTAGTACCACATGTTGATTCTGACTCAAGTGGCCTTGGATTCGAAATCCGGGGGGTGGACTCGGGGAAATATGTCAGCTGAGTTTGTAGCGAACTCAAACAGGTTTGCGACATCACTGAGGTCCCTCGTTTCACAGCGTTTCCTATCCAGTGAACCCTGTTTTCTGGAGTGGTCCCGGTCAAGTAGCCATCTTTGGCATCCACCACCTCCCTTTAAGAATCAGTTTAAAGGAGGAATTCCGTGAGAAACCGCGACCATGGCAGGGCGGGTTATAACCACCCTGCCTTTGACCCCCTGTGGACAAAGTGATCCTTGTCTGTGGTTTTCAAAAAGTCGCTTTATTTTCGAGGCTGCCAATCTGCTAAGCCAGAGCAGGTTCTTGATTTCCGGCCCAGTTTGCTATAGGCGTGCCAAGGTAAATACCAAATACCTGGTTTGGCATTAGGGGCCTAAGCAAAATGCCTGGGAATCGGGGACTTGCCTTCAGTGAACAGCTCCGCCAGGCACAAGTGAGGCTACAGCACGAAGCGATGCGAAGCACCTCTGGCTGACTTGTCTCTCAGGGAAGCCAGTGGGTGGTTTCCCTTTCCCGTTACCCCTGATCATGAAGGTCTACTGGTTCATTTCTGGTTTGGGAACTGCTGCAATTTGCCCGGAATGGTGGCTAGCCATAATGGGGTTGGAGATGGTAGTCTTGTGGCATGAAAAAAATATTGGATGGCTGGAGCTTGTTTGCGTGGTTCGCACAGTTTCGCCTCAGCCACTTGCATGTTGCCAACGTGCCAGAAATGGTGCGATTTGTCTCGGTCCATGACGACGTCATCGTGCGCGTCTCAGCCAGAGGGGCTCCACATGTGGAAGCAAGTGTTTTTCTAGCTGGGAGGAATACGTATAAGCCATGGCAAGCGGGTACTGTGCATTCTCTATTTGTTCTTGGCAACTTAAAGTAGTTCTAAGAAAATGTTTGGCTTCCTCCCTGCAGCATGCAGTGTTTCTGCGCTTGCTGCACAAAGCTGCGAAGCAGTTTGGGTCAACTATTTCTGCATGCGCTTGGCTCGCATTCATTTCTGTAGCAGGAGGAGCATACTGGATTGCACGCCAGGCTTTTAGCTCATATGATGCTTGCCAGTGCAGGGGATGGGCAGCCTGGATTCAGAAGGCTCACTTTGTCAGGAAATGTTTGCTTCAATGCTGTTGGTAGGTCCCTTCACCCACGGGAAAATCTTTGAAGGGCGAAATTTTTGCCAGTCTCGAGCATTGCAACTGGTGCCCTTTGATGTTTCCCAAGGACAAGAGCCTCGAAGGCATTGTTCGCACCTTGCCTGCACCAGAGGTAAATGCTGCGCTTCAAGCGCCATTCGGGCATCTGAGAAGATGATTCCCCTGAAACGCACTCTGTGTGTGTGTGTGTGTTTGACCCCCTCATTGAAACTGAGGCCATGGGCTGTTTGGGCTGTTTCGCTGCAGTGGGATTCCGCCAGTTTTAGGAATTGATTCCAATCAATGGCTCTCGCTTTTGAATCATTGAGTCGGCTGAGAAACATCTTGCCGAAGACCTCTCGTCCCGGGTCATGTGTTTTTGTTTTTACCCGGCGGAACTGGCGGTTTGCCTGGCAGTGCTTTGTCAAAGCATCTGGCTGAGGGCTACGAGCCAGTAGCCCCCTTTTTGATTCTTCGTCGGTCTATGGGAATGTGGGCATACAGCTTTTTCTACCAGATGCAAAACCGGGGGTTTCCAACAGAAACGATTTCTGCGCACCGCTAGGAGATGCCAGGATCCGGCCTGGGCGCCTCTCAAAAGGTCAAGCGAGGTTCCGGAACCGCCATTCTGTTTTCCCAAATCTTGGCGGTGAGGGAGACTCTTGTTTGGGGTTGTTTTTCTCTTTTTCACGTGGTATGTTTTGGTCTATCTTCGGGTTTTTGCCTGCCTCCAGGATTTGGCTGGGATGGCCTTCGCTGGAAAAGAGGCGACGTGGTGGGGGAGCGTTGCTGAAGGCGTTGTAACATGATAACCGCATTACCTGCAGATGTTGTCCCGTCATTCCGTCCCAGCTTAGGAATCCAAAAAATACAGTGTCCATTCTTCAAGACGGTGACTTGCTTCAAATTGAGGCCAGCAATAGGAATCCTGCCCCGCTGCTTTGTCTTAGGACAGTGGCGAGCATAAACATGGCAAGACGCAATTGGCGATGAGTCAAAACGGGCTTTTCCCGTTTTCAAACATCTTAGCTCCTGGTGCAAGCTTGTGACTCAATCACAGTGGCCATTTCGGCCAAAGTTTGTCCGAAGGAGAGCTTGAGATTGCTCCGGAGGTTACACCATGCTGCACTACTGCGCGGAGTGCGTGGAGGAGCCTGCTGCAGGGCCCTCGGGGCAAGGGGGGCGAAGCAGACATGGGGGATGAGGGGGGCGGCGGGTCCTGGGCGACGATCAATTGGATGTTGACATCAATTTCACTTGGTTTGAATTGGTTTGGAGGTTAGAGGCTGGGGCTTCCCATTTACCCTCTGCAAGAACAAGGTTCAGGGTTACCTGGCTTGACAGTCAATCCGTGCACGGTCTTGCAACGGTTTGTCAAGCGGCCGGGATCAATGGGAGTGCCAGGCAAACTAGCCGGCAAAAAAAAAAGCCCGCTCAGCTTCTCGAAACCTTGAGGTGCCGCCATGATGGGCCGCCTGTGCAGAGACATATGGGTGTGTCTCTTTTTAGGGGACCTCAAAAAGTCATGGTTGTCCTTTTGGTTTCCCTTTAAACCCAACCAAAAAGGGGGTGCCCTCAAAAAAGACACGCCCATATTGATCACTTGCAAGATCCAAACGTGGTCTCTGAGCACTGAGAGTGACCTGACTTATTGCCTTTAGACGATATGGTGGATTAGCTGCAGGTATCTGTGGTTGAATCCTGGCAGCGCAATCGCTTCCCGCTAATAGCAAATACGGCCCCGCCCCTACTAATGGACGTTCTCTCGGGCCGGAATCATATCTATTCATAGGGTAGTATTTGGGGGTCGGATGTGTCTGTTACGGTCCTCGTCCAAATGGGGCCCCCCCTTTCCGGGGCCCAACAATTGTTCAATATTGCAATGTTGCAATTAAGGAGCTCGAATAGAAGAAGCAAAGGATTTTGTGTTGCGGATTTGTGCTGGATTGAATTGCTTGAAGCATTGGCTTCGTATTGGTTTAGCATCGGGGTTTGGTATTGAGTTTGTCAAGGTTGCCCCCATGGTTTCCCCGGGATTTTCCTTAAGGCTTCCCCCTGAGGTTTTCCCCGGGTTTCTCTGTGAGGTTTCCCCGAAGGTTTCCCCGAAGTTGCCGGGAGTTCGCCGATCTTGCAACCCTGAGGTTGTGGAGCTGGTGGGGCTTTTGGCAGCTCAGCGGATCTTCGGGAAGTGCCAGCTCTTTGAAGTCTCACTTGTTTTGGACCTCGCTCGTTTGGACATCGCTCGAGTGATGCTGTGGATGGACGAAATCCGTTCGCACCACGAAAAGAAACCATGGTTGAAGCCATAACGTTTGTTGGTATTTACAGGGGAATCATCATTCCGGGTTGCTTTTAGGTGGTGCAGGAGTTCGTCCATCCACAGTATCAAAATGATCCAACAGGGTGATGTCCAAACGAGTAGTTGATGTCTCAAAAGGGTGGGTATTGCCATGAGGTTCAACGCAATCAAGATGTTTTATCACTTGCCCAAAGCTGACTTGTTGATATTTTAGTTTCCATAGTTACCCGCCCCAAAAAGGTTAGCCTTTCATTTCTTCCGTCCTTTGGGCAACTTGTTTTGTTTTGTCCTTGCGTCCTTGGGCTGAGAAAGTTGTCCCAATCAATTGTCAACTCTGGCCGTGAAGACCGTGCGCGCAAAGTTTGCCAAGAATGATCCCGAAGTACTTTGGCGGTCCGAGGGGAAAGAACCTAGACATGTATATACATCTTGCCGGTGAAAATGTTGCTTTGATCATTATGCCAAGGCCACTGATGTCGACAGGAAAGATGACAACGGCATGCGCAGATGCCTCGGGCGGAATGTGAATCAGCTCGTTCCTGCACCGAGAAGCAAGTGACGGCCCTTGGATATGTTTGTTCCTTCACATCATTGTCAGTTTGAGGTCAAGTGCCAGCAATTAGGAGAATGCATAGATGATAAATCCCATTCCCAAAGTTTTGAGGAGGTACATTCAGCATTACGCGGAAGGGTCTGGCTATGCAGAACAAAGCGCAAAATGTTGTTTCCTTGCCGCGCACGGGTAGTCTTGCTCGGATCAGGTCCCATTGACTACGTACTGACCTCAGCTACATTGCTTTTGTTCATCATTACTTGCTCGCATGCTGTTTAAGTTCCCGCTCAAGGATTTCCGCAATTGTTTGTTTTTATAGACACGTGCAGCTGTCCTGGGCAACAGCACTGCCTCAATCTGTGCCATCACCACGTTGCCGTAGCGGATCGTAGCGGAACGCAATCGGCAGAGACTTTTTGTGAGCCGGAGCCAATGTTGGAGGTGTGCGGATCATCTGAGTTGATGAACGGCTTGATGAATGTGGTGTTTGGCTTCACCAAAACAAGGGTACCTGATGCTCCAAAGTGACAGTGCAACTCAGAAGAAGCAGCACGTACCGAGGCTCGACAGTCTGGGCGGGAAGATATCATCAAAATGCTGGAGCACGTGCTTCTTGGCAGAATTGGCATCGGGCATTGATCGTTTTAAGGACCAATCGTAGCTGGCCAAATGCTACCCAGTTGAGTCCGCAGTTGATTTGTCAGCACCGGAGGTAAACATTTGAGCAACAATCAAGGGCTAACGTGTTCAGATTGCTATGGTTCATTGGCAAATCCGCCTGCAATTTTCAGAGTGTATGCCATCCGTTGCTTGAAGCCCAATACATTGGGCTTGTACTTGTACTGTGGTTGCCGTTGCGGCCAAACACGTCCATGTCTTCCCTGCAGTTTGCACCTCTTCCCTCGCAATTGCCGCCCCATCTGAAACTTGATCGTCGAGTCCTGTCCACCTTGCCTTCTATCCCCGTTGATGTGCAAAGGTTTTGGACTATGTGAAAACTTGCGGCCCGCGCAAATGGCGGTTGTTTTTTCCAAGGATACCTGTGCCACACGCCATGTTCAGGCCAAATTCTGGAGCAATCCGTGGCACGTCAAATGGGAACCAAGCAATACTCATGTGACTCATGTGCAGCTTTCGGTGGGGGAGCAACACACGCCGCTGCAAAGACCAGTGCCTGCACGTTTTTGGGAATATTTCTCTGTTATTGTCAGATTCACACGGGCTAGTAGCTAGTAAGATGTATATTTTGATGGCAACAACGGGCGCCAATTGTTAAGCGGCGACCAGGGTTCGTCGCTTGAAATGTATCGACTTCAGCCGAGACAAACAGCATGGTGTGTGAAGTTCAATTCGCTCCCTCAAAACGCGAGAGCATGAGATGGGGAAAGTATGCCCCGACCCCAATCTGCTTTAGGATCTTTAATATATCCGGCGTGATGCTGGCTCGCAGAGTCAAGCAACCGCCTTGTCTCTGTGTTTACATTTTTTTAAGCAGGTCTTTGGCCTCTATGTGGAGATACCTGAACATGAACATCAACACACTCATAAACAGCTTGTAGTGCGAAGATTCCGTACCCATAACATGGATCCGTGGAATCAGATGCCGGCCAGCTTTGTGTGCTTGACCGGATGTCTCAGGCGCAAGATCTCCCGAAAGATGGCCCAGACGGCGGCAGACCTCAAGTCCACCAAAGAGGGCAAAGATCCCAAGGCAGAAGGGCGTGGCGACATTTGGGATCTCGAACTGGCGGAACCCTGGTCGGGAACTAAAGGGAAGCCAAAAGAGAAACTAACCATATGACGGCATGCCTATGAGAAGCACCATATCTTTGTTGCAGAGCTTCACTGAGACGATCAATAATCCTTTCAAACAGCTAGAACGCCTTCCTGTACGCAGCTCCAGCCTAGTTCTGGTCCAGGGTACTGGCAAGATATTTGTGTTTGGTCATTGCTCTTGGCTGTGCTGTGTTTGTGTGCACACTGTACGTGTCGTGTTAGGGTCAAGGATCAAGGACTGTTTGTTCCTAGGTTGGAATTGAGATACTTCTCTAAGACTTAATACCCAGTTGAAATGATGATATGTTGTTGAGGATGCCTGTTGAACAAACTTACCTGAACAGGTCCAAACTTGGACCAGAAAGTCGGACCAAGCTCATACTTCTCCAAAAGACCACACGGATGGCGGGTTGACCCAAGACAAGCCTTGCCATAACCGCTCGTCTTGGGTCCGAGCCCCCATTCAAGGGTTAGGGGGAATCAACTCTCCACTCAACAGGAATTACAGACCTTGAAGCCATGAGCATCTCTAGATGTTTGTTTGGCTGTGTCCTCGGGAAACTGCCAATATACCGAAACGGTTCCGGGTTCCAAGAGTGGCTGAGATTCCTGGTAGTTTTCAGAGAAGTTCGCTGTAGGTCGACCAGGCCGACCAGGTCGACCAGGTCGACCGGAAAAGCACGGAAAAAACCAGCGACACCGAGACGGGCACCGCCAAGGAGTTGACCAAGGAGCGAAACCGGGCACGATGGGCTTCGCCAGTTGCTCTTGACCCCGAGTTGTACTTTTTCTTTGTCCTTTCAACCAAGAGTACCCCTTCTTAACCTTTGACCCCTTCACAAGGGTACCCTCCAAACAACTGTCATGGGAGCCCCGATGAGATTGCTCTTGAAAGGGTCGGCCTTGGTTTCCAGCGCAGCCAATGCAAATTGCGTGGGCCTTGCGCCCGTACAAGCTGTGAAAAAGGCGACTTCGGCAAAAGGGGGGGGTGAAGCGATCGATTCCATGTGTGACGTTTTTTCGTTGAGGTGGGCCTTTGGGGGGGAAATGCCACCCTCAATTGGCCCACGTTGCCCAGCATACAATGCCGACATGTTGTTAGATCGTCAAATCAGGTCACCGTTTGTCCTCGCGGTCATTTCGGTCCTAACAGGAATATGCGGGTCCTCATGGGGATTTCCTCGCAGCAGGCAGGTTATCACAAGCCATCTTGGCATATTTCCCACTTAGCTCCTCCGGGCACAATGAGCGATGACTTCGTTGCTTTTTTGGTGCGGATGGTTGATGTTTCACGGCAAGCGGTGCCAGTGCAGGATTTGTCTCAAGCAAGAGCAAGGGCGTCCCGAGCAGGGTGGCCCAGTAAACAATACCCAGGTCGGGTCAGAAGACTCCGCATTTTGCTTGGTTTTCCGAAACCTCGAGTTGGAAACATGTGGGCGTCCAGCGGAAACGACATATGCCGCAATAGGGATTGAGACATTGTTAGAATATGTGTCTTCTGGTTTACGCCTGGCTTCTGGCCACTTGATGGATATAATTCATAATTGCTGATGGCCTTGTTTTTTTCCCCCTGCCCTCGATTCAAAAACACGCCAAGTGCCTTGGTTGAAGGGCACTATGCTTGGGGCTTCGTTCTCACCAGGGCCAAGGGTTCTCAAAAGGCGTCACTTCGGGGCAACCTCTTCGGACATTTGAACAGGTGAGCCAGGCTCAGATCGCCCCGGCGCCGCAGGAGACGCGGGTTGCTTGACTCCCCTCAAGGCAGCTGGCCCCCTTCTGAAAACCAAGCTGTGGGAAATCACAGGGGTACTTCGTTTAGGATATGTTGTTCTTTTTGTTTTTGTTCCCGTTTTTGGTTTCTTGGCTTCTTGGCTTTTTGGTTTCTTGGGTTCTTGGCTTCTTGGCTTGCGTCTCGGCTTCAAGTTGGTTTATGCGGCTTTTGGTGGCTTTTCTAGCTTTGGCTTTTCGCATCTTTGGCTTTCCCAGTTCCTCTCCGGCGGCTTTTTGGCTTTTGCACCCTTTGATTGGTTTTTGGCTATGGCTTCCCGCATCCTCGGCATCACCAGTTCCTCTCCGGCAAGTGTTGTTTAAAGTATGTATGTGTGTCTGTCTGTATGTATGCACTTCTTCGAACATCATAGGGGGGGGTGCCGCCCCGCTTTTATATTCTATCGCACCCTTCCTTGAATCATCGCTTCTTCGAACATCCTGGGGGGAGCTGCCGCCCCTTTTTAGACTTTGCACTGACACGAATTGCACCACAACTTAAATCATTACTTCTTCGACCATCATGGGGGCACTGCCCCCCCCACCCCCCGCTACTCGTTAGATTTGGTGCAGAGATTAAAATGCACCCCTATTTGAATCATCACTTTTTCGAACATCATGCGGGCGCTGCCGCCCCGCCCCAACCCCCCCGCTCCTTTTAAAAATGCATACATACATCGCAACCAATTGTCATAAGCATGTAAGAAGCCACACAATAAATAGCCATCGCTACCCGCGATTTGCTGGTGATGCTGGGGCTGTTGGAAGGACATGCAGGGGATGATTGAAACGATGCTGGGGATGTTGACGGGCTAGTGTAAAATACGTACGTTTCGTGAGAAAATGCTGTAAAATACGACATGTTTTTGTGGCCAAGACGAAAAACGACAAACAATCCAAAACAACAACGAAACAAGTCTCCAAAATAACTCTGCACCCCAAATCTGTGTCCACTTGCCTACGAGTGGCGCAATGTCTTGTGGGGAACTACAGGCGACGCTGTGGGATGCTGTGACAAGTGAAAGGAATAGGAGTTTGTTCCAGAGAAGGCAACTGTGGGAAATGGGACGTTGACCCCAAATTGACGTCAAACGTTCACACCTTGAGTTTGCTGATCGCCGAATTGGATGGCCCACTTCTGGGCGCTGTGGCGCAGGGCTGAGAGCCTGCGATACGCCAACAACGCCACAGTACCGCAAAGCAAACCCGGCAACGGCGAAACTAGCCCCGAACCCGGAGCCACAAGAAGTCACACTGAATCCCACCCCGATTCAGCCGAACATCTTCCCCCTGACTGACTGAGCCTTCCCTGAAGCAGCCTCAGGATGAATGCGAAAGTAGCCCCAAGCCTGGCCAAGTACAGCGCAGAGTCATCATACTGAATCCGCAAACAAACCCGCCCTGACCGACCTGAACCAACCGCAAACCAAGACAGTACCAGTACTAGAAGACAAAAGACAGCTTCACCATACACGAATGCGTAGTCTAACGGTGTTCATCATTAGTTGCTGTGACACAGTGACCTTCTATGATGCACCATGCCAGGGTTTGGCCCGTGCCAAAGTCAGGCGAAGAAAGCGCCAGCCATTCCCAAGTGCATGACATGTGGCTTGCGCTCAATGGCTACGGACATTCAAAAGCAGGATCGTTCTTCCGAGGTTTGCACCCTGAAAGATGTGCCCAAAGAGCTAGCGCTTATTCTCGTACTTTCATCGGTTGGGGTGTTGGATCCCATGTTCATTGGGATGTTTGCTAACAGACCCTTTGCAGGGCTTCCCGGCCTAGGCCCGTAAGCAGTAGGCATTCGTGATTGCAGCGATCTGTGGAGGACGTCCGCGAGAGGCTGGAGGAGGCAAGCGACATGAAGCCTCAGCCAGAGGCTCAGACTTGTTGGAGATAGGTAGACGTTACTGTAGAATATATGCAAAGACGTCCGGAACATATCATGTTCCGAATGCATATAAATACAATATACGTAAAGAACAGGTTCCTGCTTATAAACAAAATACGTAATTGAATATGTTCCTGCTTTGAAGTACACATAAATCATATGCTCCTGATTTCCGAAGCAGCCGCAGCATGGCCAGTTTCAGTGTCTGAGCCTCGCCTCGAGGCTGCGGAAGGCGCTGGTGAAGGTGTTGGATCGAGGCCCGCGGCCTGGCGGCGGTTTGTTTGTTTTTGGTGCAAAGGAAGGATCATTGTTTTTGTTTTGTTTTTGTTTTGGTGTTTTTTGGTGACAGGGACCATTTTGGCGATGGCGGGATCGCCAAATGCCCAACAATCGCCATTTGTTTTTTTTGATCCATGCGTTTCAGAACTGGACATTTGCCTCTAGTGTTGAGCGGTTTGCTTAGGTGTTCGGTTTTCTTCGCGCACTTTTAAGGGTTGGGCAACCTCCGACAAGCTGTTGAACAACATCAGCCTGCACGCGCACACACACACACATATACGCACAGATGTGGAAAGTGGGCGGGTAGACAGAACCTTTTTCGGCATCACTCGTCTCTCTTGCACCAACTGGTTGAAACCCAGGCTAAAAACACTTAGGGTTCAATCACTGTGCCAAACCGAGCCTGCTGGATTTCCTCCAAACGACCATGTGGCGCACCCTTTTCGTCTTCAAGCATCTCAGGCATATGCTGCTCAGTGGGCCCAACATCCCAGGGGAAACGGCCCAACTTTCGACCATCCCGACCGAGCCAATCAGGCCACAGCCGGAAGTTCTTGTGGTAGATCTATCCAAAGCTGGCAGCTAAAGCGTCACAAATTATGCACCCAGAGGGCACATTTTGCGTGAATGCAAGGAGGGAGAGACAACTATAGAATTCTTGTTATAATTCCAGAAGCTCCATTTCTGTTCATCACGCTGAGGATCTGTCGGCATGCCAGAAAGTATTCAGACAGGACGTGCAACCCAGGACAACTCTTTCATGTGCTCCATTCAACAGCCTTTGCTTCCAAGCAATTCGTGGAATCCGTAGATACGTCATGAAGAACCAAGCACGCACACATTTACACACACAGTCACACACACACACTTACACATACACATACACCTACACACACGCACGCCCGCACGAACGCATACACGCAAACACAGACACAAACGATGAAATATCCATGCCGCGCAGGTCCCCAGACAATTCCAGTTTTCTAGTCGCATGGAGTTCGCAGGCTGGGCAGGCATCACCTGGCCCTCCAATTTCACC
>CAUJNA010003214.1:557500-587500 GCA_963377175.1 Effrenium voratum
TCAAGAATCTGAGAAAAACACTTCTGGGAATCTTGAATCTTCAATCTTGAAATCCACTATCGTTTTTAAACCAAACATATGGATTCAAGATTCAAGAATCTGAGAAGTTGCTTTCTGGGAATCTTGAATCTTGAATCCCAGAGTGTTATAAGAAAATAGAAACATTCCAGGAACGTCCCAATACTCTCGGTTCAATAAGATTTTCGGAGAAGCTGTCCGTGAAATATGTCAATCTCGAATCTTCAATCCAGTGGCAAAATACGTTGGAGGTATTAGGGCAACTTGAATATTTTGAGGGGTTGGCCAGGACGGATGATTTTCAGGAAAGTTGTCGTTTGTGCAATGCTCAATATTGAATCCTCAATCCAGTGTTAAAGCACTTTCAAGCGTTGGAATAACTTGAGTGTTGTTTAAGTTTGGCCAGGATTGACAGTTCTCTGGACAGTTTTCCGTGGATTCATCAATCTTCCATCCAGTGGCAAAATGCTTTCAAGTTCTTAGCGATCCAGTGGAAACACTTTCAAGCTACTAGTTAGACAAACCTTCAAGCGCTTTTTGTGAGCGGTTTGCTTCATGTCAGCTATCCTCATGGTGACCCTTTTCCAGGAGGTAAAAAAAAGGTTTGTGTATTGCTCAAAAACACTGTGATTTACTGTCTTGTCTGAAGAGGTGCAGGATCATTAGGGGTACTATATATATGTATGTATGACTATATATATATATACATATATGTACATATGTATGTATGTTCAGACCGTCACCCCCCTCTTGACGTACCTGTCCACATTTGCTCATCTACTACGTTTACCTTTTGAGATGATAGAATGAAGTTTGTTTTACTTTGCAAATATAGCTTTACATACAACTGAATGCAACTGGTTTAGCTAGAACCCCTGTTTCGAGATAGTTTTAGAATTTGAACCCCTCGTCCCGTGAAATTTCCGCCTGGCGCACTGTGTAACAAGACGAATGTCGGACCTTTCTCATGCTACAAAAGGGCCATAATGTAAACAACACAAATCGTTTTTCGGATTTTCTTGTAGAATCCCCTTGAATGGTTAGCCATATTTCAAAGTAATTATATTTGAGAAGTAGTCTCTATTTAGTTGTTATTATCAAAAGCTAGTTGGGTTGTGTTCGTATTCAAGTATATTTCACATTTCGCTTCTATTTGGGAATAAGCTCCTATCTAACTTCTTTTGTTAAAGATTAGTTGGGGTTTACGCGGAGCTATATTTACATTTTCGCAATTGAACATAAACACATTTCTGACAACTATATCCGAATTAAATTATATTAAAAATTCCAATTCTAGTTGAAGTAAGATCCTATTTGCAAGAGTATCGTCTTGGGACATTTCGGAGGACTCTGGGCTCCAAATTATGAGGCTTTGGGGACCCACAATGAGAATTTCGAGAATTCATATCCTGAGATTCTAGATGTACCATCCCCAAAAGGCAGTAAAACCAGGGTTCATGGGGGGAGGCTGCATATTATATATATATATATGCATCATGTATACCGGTACAATTACATTGGCTGGGTATACATAGTATATGCGGCCCGTCATCGTGCGTATATGTGCATGTGCGCATATGTGTTTATGTCTAGGTGCTTTGTGTTTGTGCATGTTGAACTGTGTGTGTGTGTGCGTGTGTGTTAGATGCTCATATTGCGCGCTGCGGGGCTTGCCAACTTTGCCAATTGGTTTAACGGTGGTTTTTCCCAACCGAACTTCTAAACCGTTAAGAGGCACTCTGCGGGGAACTGTCCACGCCTCCAACTCTCAAGTCTATGCCGCAGCTGCGTTCAGTCGTTTTGGACATATCACTTTGCCAGGCAAGCGGACGACTGGAAGCTGACGCCCGTTGACTATGCTACTGCCCTGGCCAACCATGCGTTCCTTGATTCTTGTAGCAGTCTGATCTACTGGGAGATGGCCTCACCCGGAAAAATGATACCTAGGTCTTGAGCCCCTAAACAAGGTGGACATGGGGAGGGTTATGTTCCATGAGTTCCATGGGGCCTGAGCTCAGGAAGGTGAGATGCTTCTCTCTTAGCTTGTGCATACCGGGTGCAAGCAATAAAATATGTCCATACACACCTACGACGTGCGCACACACACACCAAGTCGCATAGGAGGCCAAACTGATTTTGGTTACCAGTAGAGCCGGGGAAGCCGGTGGGCGGAAGTTTCAAAAATATAAAAACTATAGTTCTCTTTCTCTTTCTTTTCTCGACTCTTTTTCTCCGTCATTCTTCCTTTCTTCCTTTCTTTCCTTCCTCCCTTCTTTCCTTCTTTCTATCTGTCTTTTCTTTCTTTTGTTTGCTTGTCTATCTATCTTTCTCTACCTATCTATCTACCTAACTACCTATCTATCTATCTCTCTATCTCTCTATCTATCCATCTCTCTATATCCCTCTACCTCTCTCTCTCTCTATGTATCTATCTATTTACCTCTGTATCTATTTATCTATCTATCTATCTATTTATCTATTTCTCTATCCATCTACCTATCTATCTATCTATCTATTTATATGTCTGTGTATCTTCTGTTTGTTTATCTATCCTATCTCTCTATCTCTCTTTCTTTCTATCTTTCTATCTCTCTATCTTTCTTTCTTTCTATCTATTTATCTCTCTATCTCTTTCTCCATCTCTTTCTATCTATCTATCTATCTATCTATTTATTTATCCATCTATCTCTCCATCTATCTCCCGCGTATCTATCTATCTACCTATCTATACATATCTATTTATCTGTCTATCTATCTATCTATCTGTCTCTCTATCTGTCTATCTCTCACCTATCTATCTATCTCTCTCTATCTGTCTATGTTTCTAATTATCTATAGATCTACCTATCTATCCATCTCTCTATCTACTTGTCTATCTCTTTCTCTCTACCTATCTATCTATCTATCTATCTTTCTACCTCTCTATATATTTATCAATCTATCCATTTATCTATCTATCTATCTATCTAGCTATTTATTTCCCTATCTACCAATCTATCTGTCTCTCTCTATTTCTGTTTCTATCTATTCATTTATCTCTCTATCTATCTATCCATCTACCTATCTGCTTATCTATCTATCTGTTTGTAGATCGTTTATCTATCTATCTAGTGATCGCTCTATCTCTCTATCTATCTATCTATCTATCTATCTATCTATCTATCTATCTATCTGTCTCTCTATCTGTCTATCTCTCTATCTATCTATCTCTATATCTCTCTCTCTGTCTATCTATCTAATTATCTATAGATCTACCTATCTATCCATCTCTCTATCTACCTGTCTATCTCATTCTCTTTACCTACCTATCTATCTATCTATCTACCTCATCTATCTATCTATCTATCTATCTATTTATTTGTCTACTTATTTATCTATCTCTCTCTCTTTCTATCTTTGTTTCTATCTATTTATCTATCTCTCTATCTATCTATCTATCTGTCTATCTATCTATCTGTTTGTAGATCGTTTATCTATCTATTTATCGCTCTATCTATCTGTCTATCTATCTATCTATCTATCGATCTATCTATTTATCTATCTATCTCTTTTTCTTTTTATTTATCCATCTCTCTCTCTCTCCCTTTCTCTCTCTCTATCTCTCTCTATCTATCTATCTCTCTCTCTCTCTATCTATGTAGCTATCTATCTATCTCTCTCTCTCTATCTATCCATCTATCTACCCATCTATATCTGCACTTAAAAGTTGCGATTTTCAGTCCCTGAAAGTTGACTTGGCGTACCACTTTCATACTTAAAAGTTGCGATTTTCAATCCCCAGCTGCGAAAGTGGACTTCACGTACTACTTTCGTACTTAAAAGTTGCGATTTTCGAGCCCCAGCTGCGAAAGTGCGACTTCGCGTACTACTTTCGTACTTAAAAGTTGCGATTTTCAAGCCCGGCTGCGAAAGTTGACTTCGCGTACTACTTTCGTACTTAAAAGTTGCGATTTTCAAGCCCCAGCTGCGAAAGTTGACTTCGCGTACTACTTTCGTACTTAAAAGTTGCGATTTTCGAGCCCCGGCTGCGAAAGTTGACCTTGCAAGAGTGCTGTGCCTGCCACGAAATCTGCACTTGACCTTGCGAAAGTGCTGCGCCTGCCAAGAAATCTGTACTTGACCTTGCAAAAGTGATGCGCCTGCCACGAATTTTGCACTTGACCTTGCGAAAGTGCTGCGCCTGCCACGAATTATGTACTTGACCTGCGCCTGCCACGAAATCTGTGCTTGACCTTGCGAAAGTGCTGCGCCTGCCACGAAATCTTTACTTGACCTTGCGAAGGTGCTGCGCCTGCCACGAAATCTGTACTTGACCTTGTGAAAGTACTGCGCCTGCCACGAAATCTGCACCTGACCTTTCGAAAATGCTGCGCCTGCCACGCAATTCCAACCTTGGGAAAACTTGACCTTGCGAAAGTGCTGCGCCTGCCACGAAATCTGCACCTCACCTTGCGAAAGTGCTGCGCCTGCCACGCAATTCAACCCTTGCGAAACCTCCGCGTTGCCGTGCCAATGGGCCCGCGCTCCGAGACTGCCCGAACGCGCTCCGAACGCGCTCCGACCAGGCGCCGCGAACAGGCTAGCTTTCGGCTCTCCGGAGACACCAATTCACGCACGGGGCCATGCTTTTTGCAGCTTTCTTACTCCCACCACACGCGCGCACATATGTTCTCGCGCGCTTATGCCTTCTCTTCATCTGTCTCAGCGAGAGCTGGCTTTCAATTAGTTGCCGTAACACGGAAGTTCCTTCTAAACTTCCTTTGAACATACTAAACTTCCTTTGAACATATCACAGATATCACTCTTTTAATGGAGCGCTCATGTCATTTGCGAAAGCTCGAGATTGGTGGCCATTGGCTTGTACCCTTAGGTTGCCCTCTTGGCTCGGGGTCAGCCACAAAAGACGAAGAACAAGACGGCGTCTCCACGAGAGGGGAGATTTGATCCCCACGTTTTTCAGACGTTCATATTGGCGTGCGGAGGAGCCCCACCTCCAAACCGGCACATCTTGCCACCAGCGTCGCCGCTCGCTGAGGCGGCGCAGGGGAGGCACCAAGAGGCGGTGGAAGCCTTGCAGAGGCACATTGCCGCTGCGCAGGCTGGGCGCAGCAAGGGGCGGGAAGCACTTTCGGATCATTTCGCTACAAGGCGATTCACTGTGAGTTGACAAACTAGTGATGGGATGGTTGATTCCCACTTTAATCGGGAATCCTGGAATCCTGGAAAACTCTGTGTGTCTGTGTCTCTGTGTGTCTGTGTCTCTGTGTCTCTGTGTCTCTGTGTGCCTGTGTTGTGTGTCTGTGTGTCTGTGTTTGTGTGTGTGTGTTTTACGTATCTTTTGTGTCTTTACGTATCTGGTGGGGTTGGTGGAAGCAGTTGGACTTTGAGACTCCCTTCCCGCCATGGGCCGAATTGGTCCGAAAGTATCAAAGGCTCTTTCACCTTGGCAAGCTGCATCTCCGATCCTGCTCTCTAGGTCATTGACGCCACGCTCCGGAGCCAGCATAGGTCTTTCTCAGCAGCTCAGCACTCCGTAGTCCGTTTCTGTCATGGCGATGTCGCTGTTTCGGTTTCCATTTGTCTAACTCTGATGGAGCTTGGGTTAAGACTTTAGCACGGCAAACTAAGGCTGGCCTTGCCGTGCCAAGACCAGAACATATCAAGCCCGACTCAGGTAACCTTGCGCCTATTGCAAACACATGCAACACTTCAGTCACTGGACACATGCAGTGCGTTGATGCAACATGCACAAGAATGAGAAGCCAGAATGGCTTGGGTAGGTGGGACTGCTAATCACCAAGCGGATATTTGAAGGGTCAGGAGGTATGCTAGCTCACCTCAGGCGCCTTTCAGGATGGCGAGCCATAGGCTTGCAGGGTGGCTACGGCTTACTGCCTGGGATGGCAAGAGTGACTTTGTGAAGCTGCACAATCTTGGGATTGGGCTTGGATTCATTCTAGACCTGCCTCTGCATTCCTGGTGGTATGTGTGCAAAGACCGGCACAGCCATGCTCGGCCACATGTCCTAAAACAACGCCAACGCTTCTCAAGTAGCGAAAGCACCAAGTTCTAGTAGTTCTCCATGAACCAAACAGACGGTCTCCCCATTCATGTTCCAGGCGCCGCCGGCCAGTCCTGTGCTCGGGTCTCAGTGGGAAAAAATCGATGGCTCAGACATGCGGACGGGCTGGTGGGGGGGTGGTGTGTTCAGCGTGGGTTGATCCACTTGCCAGAAGCCAGCTACAGGCTCTTCACCAGGACTGTTTCCGCAAACCCGCATCTCCTACCCCCGGTATTGCAAGGCCTTGGTTCAAAACCCTTCGTGACTTGTAAGTAGTGGTGTGTGTGTGTGTGATTTCCTTGGGGCTGCTTGCTTTGATGTGTGCTCGAGTTTGCTTATGCTTTGTGTTTTTGTTTACTTTGGGTTGCATGCTTGGACTTGGCCTGATTATTTTTCGTGTGCAAACGTAGCAGTGTAAAGTTTGGACAGTGAGATTGGATTGAACTGAGTGTTTGTTTATGTTTTCTGATGTTGGGACATTGGGATGGTGAAGGCAAGCCCAGATAAGCGGCTCTCGACAGCATGTTGTCTTACAGGGGTCTTGTGCTTAGGGTTTGGAATTGCCGTTTAGGAAACACGTTTTTTCACCTCTGGTGTACCCACCCGTGCCCCTTGCAATGTCACTTGTTTGTGAGGATGAAGCCAGATCCTCTTTGTTTTTGTTTTTTTCTTCGGGGGGGGGGGGGGGGGGGGGGGGCATTTAGCAAGACTGATTCCTAGTCCATGTCCGCTGCTCATGTGCATAGCCCATGCAGCTTGGGATGCATGTATTTGGGATCCTGACACTGTCAATTTGGTTGATCTTCCCCGGAGTGGGTGAGTGGTTGATGTGGTCGAACAACTAGCAACCCGGATTGTCCTCTTGAGGAGTGCTCAGCCTTCTCTCCCAACGTAGCTTTGAGAGTCCCCTGCTGGCTAGATGGACACATGAGCAACCCCCATTTCGGCATGGGCTAGGTATGTGGATGATTCGTGCATGAACATGAGAGTCACTAATGTTGAGTGAGAGAAGTCTCTTGACCGAAAACGCCCGGCTGAAAAGAAAGGCCTTTGAAGGACTAAGCTCCTTGACGATGAACTGTGTGATGCTTCCTCGTCATGGTGATTGCTCGTAGCAGAGTCTCTGCACCGACACGGTGGCTTGACTCATTGTGATGTTGCAAACCGGAGTTTCTGTATCTATCTCAATTTGGCAGCATGAGTGCGTCTTTGCTACCCTTTTGGGAACTTGTTGCAGGCGGCGGCTGAGCGAGGGGCTTTTTAGGGCATGTAGTCCTGGCTTCTGAAATTTCGATTCGGAGATGTGGAAGGGGAGACAAATCAGTGAACACATGGCTTTCTTTGACAAGTGCTGACCAATGGCTATGACAAAGGCGGATTGCGTTTTGAGATACACTGCAGATATGCGGCATGCCGTCTCTCTTAAACAAACAAAGCCATGCGTCTTGAGTTGAGTCATACCCGGATCTCTCTCTTCAATGGCTAGCATGGCTACTGTTATCTCTCTTGTCAGCATAGGGTGCACCTCAAAAGTTCCCATGGCGAAACCGCAATTGGCCGTGCAGGCCTTCAAACATGATGCGGAGCGCTGCTTTCTTTCGGGAGCCTCTAGCAGTTTTTCCCCATGGCAAGAGCACTCAGGGCGCACAGCAGCACGCCGAGAGGTTCCCATGCCGCCTGGACAAATTTGGGCGTGAATATGTTTCTGCGTGTCAATTCCTGGGATGCCGGTCCTTCAAAGGGGTCCCTGATTTTGAGACAACCCCTTGGCTAGATACATTCATCAGTTTAGTTTGCAACACTGGGTATTGTCTGATTATTGGGCTGGACTTGGTTGGCTCCGGATGGATTTAGTTTCTGTGGTTCCACTGGATTTGGTTGAGCACACGGTTTCGATGAGCTCGGGGTTGGGCCAGATCCATTTGCTGAGAAGTTGGCTTCATCCCTTTTTGGCATGACAGCAGGGCTTGGTTTTGGCAGGATTCATTTGTTTCACGAGTTCAGCTGATAGTGCTTGATCAGTTCCTAAGCCTTGCATTGCCACTGTTGGAGCCAGCGGCTCGATGCGAATCGAGTTGGGTTGGGGCCTGGGGACAGGAGGGAGGGAGGGAGAGAGAGAGAGAGAGAGAGAGAGAGAGAGAGAGAGTGAAAGGGAAGCCACAGAACACGCCACCCAGTTTCGGGCGTCCCATATTTTGGGCATTCCCAAATCGTTCCTGTCTGACAAAGGCTCCATCGGAGTCGCAGACGCAGCAACCAACTCCTGTGTCGCTGCCTGGCGCGCTTGGCTCGTGCCTTGCCTCAAGCAATTGGGCTGGCCAAGGTCAAACCTTCTTTACTAGGTCCCCCTCCCTACTAAATAGACTACAGAAAAAAGGTTACCCTTATATTCGAACCTCCCTACTGGAGGACCTAGTTTACTTGCTGCATCAGGCAACCCCAAGGCGGTGCTTTCTCTTGTAGTGGTGCCGCGTGGCTCCTGAGCATATGAATCTGAATGGGGGCCCTTTGGTGGACGTCAGACATGCAGGATTCATGTCCAACAAACGTAGCTGTATACGAAACACCGCACATGATAGGGAGGAAATCCCTGCGACGCAGTACCATCCATTTGGTCTGTTTCTCAGTGTGCGACCACTGCGATGATGTGGGTCTGGTCTACGATGTCTACGACAAAAGACACAGCTCTAAAGATGAGCATCTCCTCGGACCCGGGCATCTCTGGCACACATGTCAGACATAGAAGGTCGTCCCCTCTCGATGTTCTAGGTGCCTCCAGTGCTGTCATGTCCGTAAGACCGCTTTCATCTGTCCCTTTGCTTGCGTTCGCCACGCTTCTTCGGTTCAAATGGGAACTGTCATTTGGAAGCGGATGAATGTGATATTCAGATTCCACCAGGATTACGGATTGGGAAACTCGGGGTCCGGGACTGCATTTGCAGTATAGCTGGGAGGCAAAGCTGGGAGATCCCATCTCGGATTGGCTCCATTAGTTGCTTCCTTCAAGATCGTCCCCGACCAGAAATCTGATTTTGATTTGTTTGAAGCACCCGTTGGCAGACCTAGCCATTTAGAGCCCATCAGTTTGAGACGCGAGTTGGCATTGAAAACATGACAAGTTTAGACGCGCCTTAAATCTTAGATCAGCGCAATGGCAGATGTGGGCTATGGAGATTATCAAGCTCTCCGTACTCGCAATCCCAAGCGGCTCGTGGCCGTTCAAATCTTGGCATTTCTTTGTGCGATCTCACTGGAGAGGCGAACGACCTCACCTCTGCAGGTTTGATCTTGGATCTCGTAAAGGGCTGCGGTTCTGAGCTGCGCTGACGTGCCACAGGTATGTGGCAAATCTGGGGAACAGCAGGCATCACCAGCATCCCACTCGTCAGTTCCTGCGGGTTGTGAGCCATGCCTCTCTTTCAAGCGGTTTTGCGATGGGACGACATAAGACATCAGTGAGATGGACACTTGCAAACGCTTGATGCGAACTGCGTTCCGTGCATTCACAGCGCAAATGTATCACTAGCGTTGCAACGGGGAGTGCATGTTATCTTGCTGGTGCCAGCAGGGAAGGAGAAATGGAAGGACCCCTAATTGTAAACTATCCAACTGGTAGTTCCTTGGGGACGAAAGCCTGGGCTCCTCCCATGTTCTCATTCCCAAGCTATCGCACCAAGGGGCTCACCAATCTGTGTCGGACCCGAGGCGCACGCGGAGCGGGCCAGCACCAGCACTCGCCCCGGCAAAGCGATGGGTTGGGTCAGAGGGTGGTTGGAATCAAGTTTAAGGCCTGCAAGCAGGCAGCGAAGTACAGAAGAATCGAAGAAGGCCTTCTTTGTCATTGCCACATGAGCCGCTCCCTTTTTTTGTCCGAAGGTTGCCATTGGTCTAACATGTTTTATATGTTCTTCCACAGGTTGCCATGAGGACAGTTGATCATTAGAGGACAAAAACAAAACGTGGGATGTCGGCTTGACTTGGTCTTGTTGGTGCTCATTCTGGGCGCGCTTCTTCTTATGTTGCATCAGCAGAGGGAGAGGCGCCGCGTCGCATCAAATTACTTTGGCGCCAAAAAGCCACTGGGCGTGAGGCCTGAACCCTGCTATGGCTATGTTTCAGCGTGGAACTGATACAAGCCCCATTGGCCCACCGCAGACTCCAAGTCTGGATTTTTGGCGGCGGTGACGGCTACAGACAGTGATTTGACCGCCCTCTTACTGGTTCAGTTGTGCCGCGCCATTTTCCTTCCTGACAACTCTCTTGAGCTTGTCTTCAGTGAAATGACATGTGAATGTGGGCATTGTCAACACTGTTCTCTCATGGCCATATGCATATCCCTTGCCACTTGCCTTACAAGACACCATGCAAAGAGGAGACTAGACATCGCTAGCAACGCTACTGCATCCGAGGCAGTGCACTGGGCTGATGATGCACCGTCTCCCCGCGCTTCCGGCTCGGTGTCAGCGCCCTCGCCGGCCTCTCCCGCTTCACCAGCGTCACAGTCGCTGGCCTCACCGGGAGATGGGACGCCGAGGACGGCGGCTCTGGACCCGGGGCCGGTTCCAGAAGAGCTCAGGCCGGGGTGAGCTTGTCTGGGAGAAACGCTCTGAGCGAGTGAATGGATGAATGGCTCTTAAGGAGATGTTGCAAGCATTTGGAGCGAAGCAAATAGTATATCAAGTCTTTGTGTGGATGAACGCAGGTTGCAGCGCTAGAACCACCTGTTTGCTAGCGTAGCTAGGAAGGAATCTGGGTATGGCTCGTCAAAATAGAGGGACCGCGAACAGGAGTTGTTTCCCTTTGGTTCCCCTTGAAACCAACCACGCAAAGAGTACCCTCACAAAAGCACAAGCACACACCCATGTGTGTTCTTTGTGTCCAAGGTTTCCCGCTGAGAATCGCCAGGCCGCTGACAAAGAAGGCCTGTGACATGGTGAAGAAGAAAGGCTGGGCCAAGGCGCGGGCGTACAGGGAAAACACAGTAGGGCTGTAGATCCCAATCTGGGTGAATTATAACGACCTCACACGACCTCACTCCAAATGGTGGTTTATGTGGGGAATAGCCCCCAACCACCTTATTTCAGGTTGGTGAAATATTGTAATTAACCCAGCTCAATCGATTTCGGGCGCTACCCAGCTAGCCCTTAAGCTCTGCTTGCACTGCGGATCATTTTTGTAAAGCTGGGAGGAGCGTGAGCCACCCGATCTCGGATGCTCGGCGACCGCTGAAAGCGGCGTGGATGGCTAGTTTGTTCTAGCAGCATTTGTGCACTGAGGTGACAATGGTTCATCCGGAATTGTTTGACAATGGAGGAGCATGATGGTGTCGTTGATCATGTTCGAAATGAAATGAAATGATGCTGAGAGCTCTGCTTTTCTTTTTCGGACTTGCATTCGCAGCCTGAATTGTGCAAACAGATGAACATTTACGTGATTGTAAGTGTGCTGGACCATTCACCGTGCTTGCAATGAGAGAGCAGGCTAAATGTGTTTTACTCTACCTGTTCTGTTCGCTGGATGGCTAGAGAATGGCCTGCTGTAAGCGAAACAATCGTTGTTGGTGTTGTTTCAGCGGTTCTTGTCGTTCATCCCGAAACTCGCCGAATCAGGATTGGAGCAGCTGTCTTTACACTTTTAGAGCTGCTTGTTTTGGACACGCCCCTCACTGATTCAGACACTCCCAAGCTCCAGGCAATCTCGATTGGGACACAACCTTTCTCAAAATGGTGCATCGACCCCCTTGTTATTTCGAGGGAACCCCAACAACAGCAAACATGTCAGGTGCCATTTGAGAAACTTGTGAAACATCTTGACCAGACTGTGTCGGCCCAGATCAAGTGGCCAGATGGCTACAGTGCGCTACACATGGCCGCGCAGTTCGGGGAGGAGCTGATGTGTGCCGTGGTCACCTTGTTCGCCTTTTTGCTTGGGGTTGGTAGAGATGGTCATCAACCTTTACAGCCTTGTAAATGGGACGAAGGGAACCATGACAGTAAGAAGTTTTGACTGTGGCAGCAACGGTCAATGTCCACCATCCTTTGCTGCAAGGAGGATGACATTGGCACGCCCGCAAATTTCCGTTAAACACAGGAATTGTATACTGCCCGAACTATCATGTCAGTCAGGAACACAATGAATATGCACTGTGACTGGACTGTGGCTCATGTGTTTTTGGAACAAGACTCAGCGAAGACCCCTGGCAAAGAGATGCAATGATGCAAACGTTTGGTCGCATGAGACCAGTTGCGGCTTCTCACATCTTCTGTGTTCAAGTTGAGTGATGTCATGCCAGCTCTGGGTTTGATCCTGAAAACCCTTGATCTTGTGTGCATCTTTGCAGACCTTCTACTGTTTGAGCAGATCTTTTTCGAGAGGTGAAACAAGTAGCAGTCAGCACTGATCTAGCATGTCCAGGTGCAACAGGTGCATGTACGCATGCAAGGGCTAGTAAAGTTCCAGACCAAGTTACAGTTGATCTCCACTTTGAACACCAACCCCGAAACATATGGTTCCTTTGCAGTTGATCGAACCCCGAAACATATGGTGCCTCGAGAAACGACAGCACCGAAACAGGGCCTGAGGCCCGCTGAAGGCAAAACAGCGTGGCGGTGTGGGCACACGCGCACCAAGTCTAAAGCTTGGCGCCCGGCACAAAGCAGGAAAGCTTAAGTCGCGCAAAGAGCCTTCAGGATTTGATCACAGTGTACCTTTTTGACACATGGCCGGAGGTGGGACATATTCCGAATGGATGCAGGCGGCTTCCCGCTGCCTACCTTACCCTAGGTTGTGGACGCTTCTATCATTTGCCGAGTTTTGGCGGAGACTCATTTGCGTAGCCTCTCAAAGATTCTCTACGGCCCCTTCCTATCCTGAAACTTGACATACGTCCAAACCACCCTTTGTAGAGCGCTCGTTAGGAGGCAGCAGTGCAGTGGCTGCTGCGTGCTGGCCGGCCGAGACGGGACCAGCGTTGGACTATGCATGAACAGAGAACGGATGTATTGAGGAATTTGTTGGGGCTCGGATGTTTTACATGGAAAACATGAATTCTAACTCGGAGGGAAGCCCCGGAGAGAGAAGCTGTTGGCACCACTTCTGCCGAGCCTTGTTCTCTGATTGGTGCTCCACATGTTTGTTTTGCTTATCATGTGTGGGCACAGACCTCTCCAGCTGAAAGGCGAGGGATAGTTGGCTAGGTGTCTCGTCCTTCGCGATATGAAGGCAGGAAACAGATATAGCCAGCACGCGCAAACCGCAAACCCAGCGTCCTTGCCATGAATCAAGACGTGACCTCCCATGACAAACGGATAGTTTTATGGGAGTTGTTCGGAGGCAGAACTACAAAATGGTTCCAAAACCACACCACGTGACTGAAGCGTACGCACAGTGGGTTAGAACTCAAACTGATGTTGATGGCAGCTTGCAGCAGTATCACAATCAAAACACTATATTACATGTTCGATTCGGCTATCATCGAATCGAGCTTGAAGGCCGCTGGGGAGGTTGGTCCGTGCTGGTTTCCCTGACTCCAATACATACGGCGTCAGTTGCAAGCATCGGAGCATCATGGCCTCAGTCAATGCTGTTTTTTTTAATGAGCGCGATAGACATGCCTTCATGCTTCTCCAGTAAACGTGCCCCCAGTCAAAAAGTTGATTACTTGCTGGCCAAGTGCAGCCTGTTCGAAGTCTCGATAAAGCGCAAGCCAGCAGGATCTGAGGTTTTGGTGGTGTTCCCCTTGTTCTTTGGTTGGGCAAAAAAAGCACACATGAAATATCTTGCCGTTTTTTTCTTCTGCCATTGGGTTGGGGAAACAACGTAACTGCACACATGGAATCTGTTGGTGGCGTTTCTGCTTGGCATGGGGAACAAAGGGTCAAACACATGGAATCCGCCAGGGTTCGTCTATCTTTGGCCCTCGCCACTTGGGTTCGCAGGTGCAGAGCCGGACCTGGGGAAGGAGGACCTGGCATCAAATTTGACCCGGTAACCGACCAGTTTGAGGGGTTCCACTATTTTGAGAGAAGCCCCACTGGTATGCGCCTTTGGTTGGTGTTGAAAGGGAAACTAAAGGAAACCCATGTTTGTGCTCCCCGATTTCTGGAGAGACAGTCAACAAGAAGACTGCAATCTGCTCAAAATGCAGAATGTTGACCCTGGATTGATCAACCTGGACGGGGGGGCGGGTGGGGCTGCGTTGTCTCCATTTCTTTTGAATCCTGGGTCAACATGATGGTAAAATAACTTACTTGTACCTTTCAACCACGTCCTCCGCGTTGCTCAACTTAGACCGGGCAGGGGCCTGGATTGGCGTGCATTTGGTTCTTGGTACGTTCTGACATTTGGATATCATGATTTCATAACATGACCCCCCCCCTCCCCTTAGAGAGTCACTGATCATGTTCTCCATGAAGCGCAAGGCAAACATTCTGGCGGTGAAAACTACATGGCCCGAGTCACCTGTCAGTCGCAGGACACAAAGGGCAAAACCCCTTTGGACTATGCCAACGGTAGAGGCCGGAATCCCACACAAGGTGAGCAAGCAATTTGCACGATGGACATCCGTTAGGGGTGCCACATGTATCATGCTTCTCAAAGCCAAACCCCTTCTGAAGAGCATGAAAAGCACGAGGTGCCAGCGTTCATGTTGTTTCGGTGAGTTGGTGTGTGCAGTCGAACGGCCCAAGTTCACACCGGCAGGCACCTTACCATTAGTGACAACCGCACACATGTAATCCTCGGTACATGGAATCGGATAGCACGTGCGTGTTCGATCAGATTCTCTTAGTGCATGGAGGCACCTACCATTGTGGCCTACGTCACCTCCAGTTGTGTCCATTCAGGAATAGCGGACTGCTCCATCCAGAGTTGAACAAAAACGACATGATTTGCGCATCCTGGGGTGAGGCTTTGACCGGCCCTCGCTTCTGTCCTTCAAGATAACCTGTTGAAAGCATGTTGAGTCTTGCCGCCACAGCTTTGCGCAGGCCATGAGCACCTTGTTCCACTCCTTACGCCAAAGCAGCCGGAGGAAGGTGGGCTTTGGCGCTGCTCGAATTTCCGGGATGGTGTGTTTCTTGAGGCTGCAGCAGAAACTAAGAGGAAGCCAAGCAGTTTGAGGCAACCCCCAAACTTTGAGACCACTGAGACCACATTTTAATTCCCAGCCGTTTGACGGCCGCGACCTGACTTGAGAGTCATTCTTGAATCTATCAAGCTGGCTGCGGCTGTGTTGGCGTGCGGCATTGGCGTATGATGGGCAGGAGGCGAATTGTTCATATCTACTGACTGCTGTTGAGAAGACAAGGGTGTGTTGTTTACGGCAATTGGCACGGTGACACTTGCAATGGAAGGCTTCTTGCTGACACTGTCCACAGAGCATGAACGCATGATCGAGAGTCGGTTGTGGCAGCGTCTTCAGCAGAAACGAGCCTTCCCACTTGCCATGCCTCGCAATGCTCCTCTTGGAGCCCTCCGTTGACGAACACATGCCTCTCGATTCTGGCGCTCAGACGATGATTTGCCACCAGTGGCCAACGAGCAGGAGACGGGGCACAGGTCATGACGGTGGACTTTGTGCTTCAGATGCATGTGTGGATAGATTGAATTGTGTGTGATGAATCTGGGCGCAAATTGCGTAGCTTTCAATGTGCCTGCGGAGCCCCCCGGAGACGATTTGTGTTTAGGCACCTCGATTTGCAAGCCAGGAGGGCAGTTTCAAGCGGGGGGGGGGGGGGCAGTCCAACTCCTGAAATGGCGCTGCCACTCGTCCAGGAGTCCCAAGGTCCAGGCACGTCGGAAAAGAGATTCCCAGGGATCTGACACTCGGACTGGTTGCTCAGACTCGAAACAAGATGACGTTGCTACAGCAAACGGCGTGCAGTGTTTGAGGGCGGAGTCCTGCTTCAGCGAATTATTCACTAGCTTCGGGTGCTTGGCGAATCGCGGCACGGGTTTGCTTGTCATTAGACCTTTGAGAGAAGCCTATGAAGCACCTGAGAAGACGCGTGTAGTTGTTTCCGAAATGCATTCACTTGCTGGTGCGATATGCAGGGAATGAGAAGTAAAATGACCCTTATAAACCATCCCTTGTGGTTTCCTTGGGGACCCCTGGGTTCACTCCAACTCATTCCCTACCTATCGCACCCTCCGCCTGTGGTACCTGAGCCTTGCCAGGCTCTCCCGTATCTGCGGCCTGGCTCACGTCGCCGTCCTCGCGGTCGCCGGCCGGCCCGCGGTCGCCGGCTGGCCCGCGGTCGCCGGCCTCGCAGAGCTCGCCCATCTCCGGGGAAGTTGTGGACCCAGGGCCGATTCCAGAAGGCCTCAGGCCGGGCAGAAGTTGGCTCGTTGCAGCAGGCTTGGCTCCGACTGCTTTGGAGAGGATGCACTCTGAAGCAGTCACGCCGGAGGCTGCGTGCACTGCAGCTTCACAGACCTCTAGCGCTAGCCAGATTCAGATCAATTCACGCAAAAGTGATCTTAGTACATGAACCACGCACAGCGCAGGTCTTGCAAATCCACGTGGCATGCCTTACTGACCTGCAATTGCCCTGGCTTGGCCTCCAGCAAACACAAGCCAGTCCCACACTACCCCAGCTGCATGGAGTCGCACCAGCAAAAGTCGAAACGCAAGTTTTGCACCAGGCCGTCAGCAAAATTGGGTTATTGCCAAAGGATGGCACAACCAAGTCCAGTTGGTGTGTTGATTCCACTCGTTTGCTTACTAAGCTTCTTGCAACCGAGGCTTGACCTTCATCCCAATGCTTTGCTGGCTCTTGAGGCAGCCTTTCTAGCATTTAGCATGTCAGCCTCCATCAAAGCCAACAGTAGTTTACCACTTTGATGAAACTGGATGTTGAGCCACAAGGGATAGACTGGGCCTACTTGTTGTTCATTGCTTGTTTTGTTGCTTGAGGAATTGCTCTCACTGAAACACGTTTGATTCGACCAGATTCTGCTCGCATCGACAGTCCCTAGCAGTGCAAACACATGTGGCCACCATGTGTTTCAACTCATGTCTATGATCAGAAAGGCTGATTGCTTCCCAATATTTAGGAGCAACGAGCTTCCTGTGCTGGGGTGGACTCAGGATGCATGTTGCAGTTCGGCATCCGATTGGTCAGCGGAATGGTCAACGGAATGGCTGAGTTCCGTAGGAGGGCAACTCCCCGCATTTTGCATGGCCTTAGGCAGAGAGGCACGGTTCTCGGGTCGCCTTTGATGATATTTCATCTAAAGAATCCAGGACACTGGTATCCAGGCTTCGTCTATAAGAATCCCCAAGATATTCCCTAAGCTTCGTCTAAGACTCCAAGGCTTTTGGTGCTACTGTGGATGGACGAAATCCTGCACCACCTACGAAACTCTGGAAGGATGTTTTCCCTATAAATAGCAACAACCTAATGGTTTCCCATGGTTTCACTTCGTGGTGCGACGGGATTCCGCGTCCACCCACACCATTTCTCCCGACCAGGAAGGTGACCCGGGAGGCCTGCGAGTTGGTGCAGCGCCGCGGCTGGTCCAAGGCACGACGTCTTGCCTTCTTTTGCGCCTCTAAATGGGGGCCTCCCGTTTTATGACGGTTAGTCTGCCAGCCTGTGGGTCAAAACCAATGGGATCCCATTTTGGGGTAGGTGAATTCACCACCCATTGTAGTGGGGATTGGGATGTTCACTGGGGGTACGGGATTTTGACCACGGGCCATTTTGAGACAGACTCATAGTCTCTGCTAAGAAATAACCCCAAAGGTAATCCAAAATCTATTAGTTAACCTGTCCAAAAATTACGGGCCCGGCCTTTTGGCGGCGCCCCAACAAGCGGCGCAAAGTGTCCAGCGGCCCAAGCCTGTTTTTTGACAACCTGACATTTTGGTTTGTCTTTGTTGGGGAAACCTGTTCCAGTTGGAAGAAACCGAGCTGCTTTGGAGGTCTCCTGATTTTGGAACAGCCCCATGTGGGTGTTTCAGAAATCCTCTGAGTATGTACAAGCACATGGCACCACCTCATGAAGACGGTTGGTTCCATGCTTGTTCTCTTCAAGCTTTAAGCCCATTCCGAAAAAAGCGCGCCGGGAGCATACACGACAAGCACGTATTGTGTTTTTCTCAAGAAGGCAATTTGGCGTGGGGACGGAGCATATCACACCATGTCGTACGCGGGAGGACGGCCTGGGATCGCGTGTGGGGACTCACCAAAAGGGTCATAGACGTTTAGCGCCACTGGAGACGGTTGTCCCTGAAAACCCAGGCTTGGCAGAAACTGGTTTGCTTTCTTCGTTTGCAGAGCCTCAACTTGCTGGTTTTCAGTCGGGAATCAACAGGTCCACTTGGGGGATGGTCTTGCAGTGGTGATTCCCTCATTCTCAAACAAGCAAGTCAACAGCGAATCATCCGGCACTCGCTCAGATCAAGTGGCCGGGCGGCTACAGCGCCCTGCATATGGCCGCACACTTCGGAGAGGAGCTGAAGGGTTGCGCGGAGTTAAATCGGTGACCCGCTTTTGGGCAAGATTCACATGTCTAGTGCTGTGAATGAGAGGTTCCAGTGCAATCCGCTCAGACCAGCCTGAAAACCCAGGGCAATCCCTTCCTTCTGAGCTTACCTGCGGTCCTTTGCGCCGGACAGCTCCTCGCCTCCCGGCGCAAGAATGGAGATGGTGGCGTCTCATTCCCTAAATATGTGTTGGCCCCAAAAGCATTGCGGGTTCAAGGAACCGACCCTTGCGGCTGGTTGGCTGAGAGGACCTCTTTCGACTCTTGTGTGAAGATCAAGGGCCCCTTCATACTGTGCATGGACGAAATCCTGCACCACCTAAGAAACCCTGGATTGATGATTCCCTCGTAAATACCAAGCAAACGTCATGGTTCCCTGTGGTTTCAAAGTAGTGCGAACGGATTTCGTCCATCCACAGCACCTCCTTCAGCAAAAATCGCTCAGCGCCATGTCGAGGAGGCGGCCGTGGACTGGCTTCTTCGCGCTGGTCCGGGACCCACTTGGGTGTGGCTCAATATTCACCAGGAGGGGCAAACCGCAGGTTTTGGTCCATGTTTCCACTTACCAATTCATTGTTCCATTTTGGTACCGGTTTTTTGAGCCACCGCCATTTTGAGATGTAAGGAAATGCTCGAAAGACTCGCTGGTGCGATAAGTGTGCGATATGCAGGGATGAGAAATGGAATGAGCCCTATAAACCATCCCCTATGGATTCCTTTACGGGACCCCCAGGTTCATTCTCTCATTTCCTGCACCAGCAAGAAGACCTTGCTGTTGAATCGATTCGAGAAAGAAACTGGGTGCTGACAGCGCATTGGTAAGGGGACTGGAAACCATAGCTTTTAGACCTTCCCACATGCTCACCTCATCGCATCCTCTAAATGTTCACATGTTGTCGGCTGGTTGGCTAGGGACATAGGGCTCAGTCTGTCTCTTTCCGTTTGGCCCCCTTGCTCCCGCCGTTCCCTTTCTGAATTTGTGGGCCACTTCCCTTGATCGTTGGGGACCCTTTGAGTTGATCTTGCGTTGCATGGCGATCCCAACATGCCACCTTTCCTGAACTGAGCACGTTTATGCCGGATGCCATTTTGGCAGTGATGGGCAGGATCCTGCCCAAGGTAGTTCTGAAGTTCTCCCACCCTGTCCCACCCTGATTTGGGATCTGAGACGCTTCTTGATGGGTCTGCGGCTTGATATGCCGACTCAGTGCGAGACCCGCTGCACGTCGCAATTGGATCCGGTTCATCCAGGAGCACTTGCATTTGAGGTAGGGCTTGGCTCTAATGGCTTTCCAAGTGGCTCCCACACGAGAAATAGGTGCCAGGCTCGATCGGGCCCGCACCTGCCAATGTCTTGGGGCGTAGCTCTTGGCCTGGAGTTAAGATCAGGAGCTGTGGTGATCAAACGAGTGATGCTCAACGATCGCACGCGCGACGGATCCCTCGCTTTCATGCTCATTATTGGCTTGATGTGACCAGCGCGCGGATTGAGCTGAGAGCTTGTGATCCAAAGTTTGATTTCCCTGTTGGCTCACCTCACATCAGAGCCGAAGCGCCCGCATTGCCACATCCAGAGGGGGAAGGGGCCTTGTCGGAACGCTTCAGGTTTGGTCCGGCATTGTAAAGGTTTGCAATCATGACCAGCCAAACAAGCGGTCTGACCATTGCACATGAAGGGGGGGCCTTTTTAGGTCGGCGTGTAAAGCGAACAATTGGGCAAAGAAAACACAACATTGTTGGATCAAAAGGTTGGGTCATCCCTGAATGCTACGACATAGCATGTGGCCTGGTTCCCTGCCAGTGGGGGCGGCTGGCCCAAATCGATTTGGGGTCTCCTATGTCCGCTCCACGGAGGTGGCTTTTTCAGTTTGCTTCAGATTGGAAAAAGTTCTGGTTGAAGGCTGAGGTTTTGTTTCATTCAGGGGCACCACAGAGCTTCAATACATGCCCATGAAGTGCACGCTCAAATGTAGTAGATATTTCCTCCCCACCCCCTTCGATTCGCCCAAACTTAGACGCCTTGATCCTCTGCCGCTGTTCATCAATTCCCGCATGGAAGTGTCAAAGCAAGATACTAAGCCCCTTCCGCGCCCAAGCAGACCATCCGTCGGGAAGCAAGACACAGCTTTCTCATCGTGCTGTTGTTTCAAATTAGGTTTGTTGTCAACCAAGTTTCGCTACGTCACTTCACTTTGCATGCGATGCTGGAATCCTTCCCAGATTGTGGGTTTACCCTGTTTCCCATGGGAAGTCCCCAGTTTTAGGCAAAGCGCCCATATGCGACATCTGGCGGCAACCACGCTGAATCATGCTCAATTGTACTGGGACTGCAATGCGCCATAAAACATGGATGTAGTGTCTTCTCTTTGGGCAAACTGAAATCAGCTGATCCGAGCTGTGAACATGGAGCCTTGGTCCAAGTCAACAACTGAAGGCTAGCCGGAATGATGATACTTGCAGGATTTTTCTGATACCGTTGCTGTTTATCAAATGGGCACACGGGTGATTATGTATTCCAGTGTTCTCTGTTCTTGGGAATCTTGTTATGGGCGTGGACCGTTTGACCGATCCATGATTGCAAGTACGCTTTTCCCACAGCTGCTGCCAGCAAAGGTGCACAGGCAGATCTTGGAACGGAGGATGGGATGGGACCACGGGCATGATAGCCTCTTTGTCAATTTGGTTTCCTTTGTTCCCTTTTAGCACTCTGAGAAAGAGTGAAAGCCTCAGACTGCGAATCCACGTGACGCACAATCGCAGCCACAAAGGGATCCCTTTGAGCAGACGGTGTCTTGATTTGCAAATGGCCCTTGGTTTGGCACAAAGCAGACTGCTGCTGGAGCCGTGACGGTGTGCAGGATTTGATGGATTGGACTTTAGGAGAGTCATCTTGCTCCCAGGCGGCTTTGGGAGCAATGGTTGGGAGGGAGGCCAACTTTGGAGTACATCGTGCAGTATCCTCGAATTACAGCTGGTGTTTGTCATCTTGCAGAAAGTGCAGGTAAAATTATCAATCTGACGGTTCCGAACCCAACACCCATGTAGTTCCAGGCGATATATATAGGCGAAACATTGTGCTGTCGTTGTTTTTTGTTTTCCCCAATCTATACCGTTTGCATGCTGCATGTTGCATGTTTGAGTCCCCCGCATTTTGCCGCGCCTGCAGTCATGCTGGAAGGTTTTTATCTCACCCTCCGGTGGCCACTGTTGGACTGCTCGACATGGTTGAAAACATAGGCTGCAACATCTTGCAGATTGGCATTGAGCGGCCAAAAAATCGATGGCTTCCTTAATTATGTGTCTCCCATCAAGCCAACAATCTAGGGGTGGATTCCCCATTCTTTTCAACCACTGTTCTTTTCAAAACCGGATCCGTTTTTTTCAGGTTTCCGGAGGTTTTCTAGAAAGACCCGGATCCCTGGGTTCAGAATGGAACTGGAGGGTAGCACTAGACCCTAGCAAGTCTTTAAGCCCCGAAACCACTGAGTCCGCAGGACTCGAAGGGCAAAACCCCCCTGGACTATGCCGACAGCAGAGGCAGGCAACAGCCGCGCTTGGGGCGTCGCCGTGAAGCTTCACTTCGCTTTGGGATCTTCGGTCTTTCCTTGGATGTGATTTGTGGCATAGGTTGCGACGATCCTCGTGAAATGTTGAATTGCAAGGTGCTTTCAGGCAAGCCTAGATCGACCATGGTGCAGTTTGCCTTCTCGGGGTGGGTTTCCAACACTTGGCATGGTCGATGGAGTGTCCGAGCCCGTGGTAAAGGGATGGGAGGGAGGAAGGAGAGGGTTCATTGTTTTGGTGCTAGTTGCCCTGCCCAGGCCTTGAATGGCAGAAGGTCAAAGTACAGGTCAACATTCCATCATCGAATGCTTTGCGCTTTCAGGGCGAGACCAATTGCAATGTGCACATTGTACAGAACCTGGGCTGATGCTATCTTCAGGTTGTCACTAGCAAAGAGCAGTTCAAAAAGACTCAACAAATAAATATCAAAATCTAACCAATCAAATCAATAGACTAGGAAAAACAGAGAAATCTCAACTGGTTGACACTCTCCGCATATGAGCATGGAACCCCCTGCTTTGGGCTCGGCGTGTGGAAGGGAGTTCTCCAGGCCCCCCCCCCCCAAGGCGCTGAGAACGCGGGCACCGCCAAGGCAGGACTCTGAAACTGCGGGACTTCCAGTCGCGTGTTGCCTCCTCTTTGTTTGAGTAGTTCCCTTGTTAAGGAAACCCGACGAAAAGTCCAACTTCTCAACCAAAGACAGCTGGTTCATTCTTCGAGCCCTCTTCGCCACAGGGCCGCAAGCTGACTCTGCTCAACATGGGTCTTTCTCACAATCGTATTTTCGTGCTCCGCGCGCCGGCTCTCGCATGTCCGCCGCGCGCACCCGCACATGCATGCCCGCGCGCCGCCCCCCCCCCCCACCGCCGCGCGCCCCTCACCGCCGCGCGCGCGCCCGCCCGCCCGCCGGCCCGCACGCACGCACGCGCGCGCCATCAGGAATGGCTTGGGGAAGAATGGCCCCAATTGCGGGCGATGCAGGGCATGCAGGCGATGCGCGAAACACAGGGGGTTCCGAAAGCGTTGGCGATGTTGGCAATGCAGCCGGGTTGCTACATATTTGCTGTGTTGTGAGCCTTCCCTCAACTCGAGCTCCAGTGGCCGCGCGGGTGGTGATGATGCACCAAAGTCTCTGGGAATGCAGACGATGCGAGGGGTCGGCGGCAGCGACCGTCTCTCGGAAGGCAAAGCCTAGGCATGCGCCCCTTTGGGCGACATTGCACGGCGAGGCCGGATTTAAAGGCCTGCGGCCTGGTTCCGCCGCTCAGAATTTCGGCCCACATGACAGAAACAGAACGTAGACATAGAAAGACACACCAAAGACAGACGCAGATACGTAGACAGACACAGACAGACGCACGCAAAGAGACACAGACACGCAGGGGAGACATCCAAAGATCCAGACATCCAGAGATCCACATCCAGCCGACGTATTTTCCCGCCCCAAGGGACATATAGAAAACATATCAACAAAAGCAACACAGAACACACCGCCCCCATGCCAAAAGCGTGGTCCATTCTGGACAGGCATGGGGTCGGCGGATTTGAAGAGAAACCAACAGCATGGCTGTCGTTGGGAAACATTTTACATTTTGTTTGTTGTGGTTTAGTGGTTGGAATCCACACTGAACTGCTAAAAGATATATTTTGCTCCCCTTCCAACGTCAACCAAGACAAGAAGCAACCTTTTTTGAGAAACACCCATATGACCGGAGAAGACTCCGTACAGCCTGTGCTTGACGTTGGGACACTCAAAGCGATGTGAAAGTTCAGAAAGGGCAGATGAATGATATAGCCTCAGCATGTAAAGATGTGGCACTTTCTGTCAGCCATTAAACCGTCGGTGACATGACTCGAATCACAAGTTCAGCCGACCACCAGAGCCATGCACAAGCCTTGCCTTGTTTGCTGGTTGCCAGCTTGAACTCGGACTGATTTGTTGGCTGGCTGGCTGGCTGGCTGGCTGGCTGGCTGGCTGGTTGGCAGGTGATGCAGGTAGTTGCGGCATTTGGAGAATGTGGGTTTGCTTTGCTTCTCCTTCGTCGTGTGGCGGATTGGGTCGCGGGTTCAGCGTAAATGCAGTTTAGGGGGTGCTTGTCATTCTCCAGGTGGGTTTGCATGCTCAGTTGCCAAAGTGTGTTTGTCTCATATCAAGCATTCGAATCTATACAAAACTTTGCTGAGATGATGCCAATCAGCTTCAAGCAGGGTGACAGATCGATCCGTTTCCTGCACTTGCCATGTGTGAGCACGTTTCAGCCCTTGCGAGAAAGACCCCTATCTTTTCTCCTTGAACAGTTTGAACAATGGGTTAGGTGCTACCTGTCGAAGTGGAGGCAAGCATGCGTCTGTCATATGTGTTTCTTCAGAGATTACTCCAAGTAGGCAAACCCTCTTTTAATTCACGCCAACCCGTCCTTTCCAGGCGCCCCGGCCGTTTTGTGTGGGTGGCTAAGCCGACTCGTCAGGTGAAGAGGGCCTTGATGAGGTGGCGGACCATTCAGGGCCTCAGCTCCGGTAAGGTGGATCTCCTTCAGGTGGGGGGGGAGTTGGCTTGGAGCAGACTGATTGTCTTGGTAAACCAGGGGCTTGTTGAAGCAACCGTTGGTTTGAGCATGTTGAACCAGGTGGCCGACCACTGAGAGCTGGTGTGTTCCGAGTCCGGGTGACAGTCAAGAAGTCTAGAGCAAAGTCGCCTGATTTCGAAAGCAACTGGTACGAGAGCTATGACTCATGACCATCCAGGATGGAGCTTTGACTTCGCCTTCCTACCGTTTCATTCAAAATTCGACGGATGTGAAAGGCGTTGACTGACTAAGAGCACTTCTCCAGCATATCCAGCGCAGGAATGTCGTAGGAACCGCACAGTGGGAGGGTACCTAGCCCACAGAGGTTGGAGGTGGCGCGGTGTTTGGACTTGGCTTGTGAAGGTTGATGAGCCACCAAAACAGAGAGATGTTGCAACCCACCTGCCACGGTTCGCAAACTACAAAGCCGACGTTTTGCATCCAAGCATGATCAGACTTATCTTATTCTTCAGATTCCTTTTGACTTCACTGTGGCCGCAAGAGGTGGTCCTGGGCTTTGCAAGTGGCCTTTGGTTGTAACAAGCAACTGTCAGATGCGCATCCATGCGGTGCTCTTGTATGGTGCTTCGGTATACCGACTGTTGACCCCAACAAGACCCTTGTCACCGGCGTGCCCTGCTTTTTGCCTTCGCCGGGACTTTGTTTTCCGCAGGAGCGGCTGCGATCGCGCGATCCGGAGGAGCTGCTCTGGCTGCGAATGACAGCCTCAATCCTTATGTCAGATGGTAGTTGTTGCACTTGCAGTAGTCTTCCACGACAGCTTACAGATTAGGCCCTCCATTTCGAGCAGGCCGCATCAAAATATTAAAAACAAACACAGAACACACAAAAGGAAACAAAGAGCATGGCGTGTGACACAGCTAAGACATTGCGACCTGTACAACAGCATTGTCTCGGCGACTCTATTTTGGCCTTGCACACTAAACAGTTATACTTGACACACACACACACACACACCACACCGCGCACAGGTCCAGCAATACTGCATGCTACCTCCCTTAAGAGGGAGACGAGTTTGGGAAAAGCGTGACTGACAGACGATTCGAAGATGTTGGAGTTGTTGTGAAGCTGTCTGCCCCTTGCTAAGTACATCTTATTCAAAAGCATTATGCTTAGACCCAAGTCAAGCACGCCCCCTATCAACGTCGCTTGTACGTGTGCCTTGATTCCTTTCGGGGGGTTGCAACAAGTCCTAACTTGCTTTGCTAAGTTATGAGGTCACTCATGTGAAGCTCCAGGCACTGCAAGTAGGGAGCCTGGATTCCGAAATTTGCAGTCCCCGTGTCGAACCTGCAATATGAGGTTGTCTCGAAATGCGAGAACCCTCCAACCAAGCTGATGGGTGTCCTTTTGGCCAAACAAAATATCCAACCCAAACAGGGTTACGAAGTTTTCTGTAAGCCCTGTCTAGTCTCCCAACAGGACCGCTCGCGCTCCAGAGATGCTGAGGATTCTTGGGGGGGGGGTTGGGAAGGGGGGTAGTCTGGATGTCTTTCAAAAATGTCTCCTTAGGCATCCCCAAGCAAAAAGCGCAAAATCAGGAACTCCAACTCGCAGTCAGGTGGCTTCCCAAGGCGCAAAGGCTGAGCGTGCCATGGAATCCCTGGAGCCCAAACTGGGCTCAGGCCCGTTGCGTAGTGAAGGTCGCGACGCTTTCAATGGGGCGATGCCTTCAAAATCCTTGAAATGGAGATGCTGAGGGCGTGGTTGCATGTATTTGCGCCAATTCTTCGTGCTAAAACGGAAGGCACGAGGACATCAGCCACGCAGGGTGCCCACCGTTCAAATCAGTTCAAACAGGCAACTGCGCTGAATCAATCTTACTCTGACAGACTCTGACAGGCCAATTCGGGCGCGATTAGGTACGCCATCCAAGAAGAACAGGATCCTTCCAACAGTTCTGCAACGACATCGCAAAGCAAGTGCTCCAGAGTCAAACAAGCTATAGGCTGCCTTTCACTGGGCAAACGGCGCCCATTTTGGGAATTTGCTCCACATGCCTCGTATGTTCTAATCTAGCAAAGACAAGGCGCCACTTTAGTCTTGACTCCGGCACCGCGCTTGTGCAACCATGTTAGTTTGTTCATCATGTCACGGGTTGTCAACAAGAGGGTTCCTCATGTTAGAGCCCATTTGGTTTCTTTACCTTGAAATTACCCCAAGGTGTGCCATGTTGACAAGTGGACCTGCCTTTGTCAGGCCACAAAGCAATGCACTGACCTGTCAGTGCTCCTTCAGGTGGTTGAGCTGACTCCCTCGAACCAAACGGAAGGGCGCTGAGCTCAAACTGTTGGTCCATCGAAAGCTTGAAGCAAGCCATACTCAAAACCCGGGCAAGTGAAGGTTAGGAAAGTCCCAGCCAGAATGAGTGGCGGCCGTTGTAGTTCTTTACATTGGTTTGGGTACACCATTTTAATACATAGCAGGTTGATTGTGAATCAAGTGGAGCTCGCCCTGGCAGTTCCGCCTTTCCGCGTCGCAGGACGCCATTTCGCAGATGCAAGGCAGGATTCAGAAGCTGGAGGCGGAGAATCAGGCGTGCGCATCTCGATTGAGGGCGACTGAAGCCAACGTTTGTTCCTTCTGGTCAGACATATGTGTATATATATATATATCTACATATGTAAGCAGGTGATTAGTGGTTGCACTACCTGGTGTCTTGTTTGCCTGTGCAGCGAGTTATGAGGGTTTCCTTTGACACAAAGTCCGCTCGCTTGGCAGGAGATTGGATAATTCATCCGTAGTTGATTTCAGTATCCAGCGAGGACTTGTTTTTATATGTGGCAAACGCGGGTCGGTCTCGCTGGGATGAATCATTCAGCACTTAGTAGATACTGAGCAGCTCATCTTTGCAGCCGTCTCTCCGCTCGATGTTTCATTGCTGAGCATGCAGCTGGCAAAGAGGGCGGCAAAGCGACAAAACGCTGCAGAAGAGCACGTTGTTGTCCAACTAGTGCATACTATTTGTGAGTTTGCAGCTTCTCAGATCCACTACTTAGGCCGTGGGGTGATGGGTTGTTCAATGTCGTGAACTTTGCAACTGCCTCTTTGTGAGAGATACAATAATTCGCCCTGAAGCCCAAAAGCAAGCTGCCAAGCAAGCTTCTGATTGCATCAAAGATGCCGTACATACAATCCACCCATGTGGTTGGGGCCCAAACTTGGGACTCGCAGGGCACCACAAGGGCAATGTGAGGCCTCGCCCTGAGTGCTATTTGTCCACATTAGGATTGCGTCTGGCCCTTTTTCAGCCCTAGTCAACCGTGGGATAACGGGTGCTTTCTGAAACAGAGCACCCGCTGTTTGGCTGGTGTTGAAGAACAAAGATAAAGCTATGCCTTTGTGGCACCTTCCACACATGGAGAGTGTCTCAGTCATTTTGTGTGTTTTGCCTTTTGTACTCGTATTGGTTTCCCACGGCCTGAGAAGGGAACAGAACAAGTCCCACTTTTCCCTCGCAACTTCGGCCACTGGCGGGCGCTGATCTACCTATTGCATTTTGTGATTGTGTTTGCGCAAGCCAGGAGCTTGGTAACGCAACATGTTTCTGCCATTATAACAGGAATATAATTTATTAACATATATATATATACATATATACATGTCAATATATGTATATAGACACCTGTCATCAAATTGATATGGCATCATTAGGTCCTGAACAAGTCCTAGGCCCACATCGTTCCAGACACTCCATTCCAGTCCTCCGATCCAGACCCTTACCCAAGCAGGGAGCGAATGAAAGGATACCAAGAGCGAAAGAGAGACAGAGAGAGAGAGAGAGAGAGGGAGAGAGGGGGAGAAAGAAGCGTGACAGGGGGAGAGACGGGGACAGAGGTTCCAGACCCCGTTCCAACACATTCAAGACCTGTTCCAGACCATTCCGAAGCTCCGCACACGGAGGGTTGCGGAGGTTGAAGAGCTGCCAGTGAAGCTTCTGAATGCTCCATCAAAGTGTTGCAGACTTTCTGAACAAGAGTGTTTGATCCAGACCTCCTTCTCTGGGTCGTAGCCACATACTGATATATGCACCTACATGTCATGGAATGCTGTTTTGAATTTTGAGCGTTTCAGGCGCAAGCCCCCTGTCACCACTGTAGCGCCTTTCTTTGAGAACCGCGCGGCCGCAGGCGCTTCGCGGTCACACAGGCCGTCGATGCGGGTTTTCATTGGAAAGTCACACCTGGGATCGCGCGAAACGTGCGGAGTCCAACAACCAGCATAGACACTCCTTGCGAAAGTTGCACGCAGTTCCCTAGGTGTGACAAGCCAGCGGTTTGGCCACGCCGTCTTTGCTCTGTGGTAAGTTCTGTTGAAGGAGAACTTTATGCGAGGAGTGTTCTTTCTTCAGGTCCTCCAAGTGTGCGGCCTGTCGACATCACAAGAAATGTGTTGCTTCACTGCAGGCAAGTTGCGAACAATCATCGGAGGCCACGTTATATAGGTATATAGACGTGTGTGTGTGTGTGTGGTGGCACATGGCAAGTGAGGAAAGCAAACTTCCGCATTGCACATGCCCAAAGAGGACTGAAGCTTTAGAGGTCCTCTCGCTGCAGGCATCTCAGGTCCTGTGGAGCCTGCGCCCTTGACGGAGGAGACTTGGCGATGGCACCAAATCGGATGTGCCCAAATATGATCCCAGACTCTGCAAGTTGCTTAACTGCGTGGGAATGGCACAGACTGGGAATGCAAAAGTTGCCTCATGTCTCTGTCAAGCAAATCCAACGTACACAGTTATTCAGATCTCCAGATACTCTTCGCCTCTCCGGACGTCACTATGGTGTTTGCTAACAAGTAATCATGCTACCATATTGAGCATTCGAGTGTGCGAACATTTGGACTGCGCACTCCTTCCTCATTTTGCGAGTATAGCCAGTTTTAGCCAACTAGTGCCTGATGTGTCAAAGAAGGTTTGGCTAGTTCCATCCTTTTCTTTGCACATGTGCATCGATGCTTACTCATGGCCAGTTGTCACAGAACTCGCCACGCTTTGGCCAGCAGGAATGGTCCGCTTGCTTGAGAGAATGGCATGTTCATCTTCTCCCGCACGGTGTTTCTCAAAATAGGGATCCCCTTGGATGGCATTAAGGAAAGCTTATTTTTTTGAAACCACGCACCTGAAGAGTCCAGCAAGTAAAAAGTCATGTGGATCTGGTTTTGGAGGGGACGCTTTCATGTAAGGGAAACCCAAAGACAATTATCACCATTTTGGATGGGGCGAGCCACCCTGAAAGGGGTGAGCCACCCATGCAAGCTTGACGTGAGGAGATGCTGGGACGA
>CAUJNA010003214.1:592500-647500 GCA_963377175.1 Effrenium voratum
AATTGATAATAATAATAATATAAAACAATACTGACAATGAAAATAAAGGTTCATAATAGTAGATAATAACACTAACAATAATAGTAAGAGAAACATGAATATATGGAAATGTTTTATCCCATTTCACCCCTACAACCCGATAGGGGTGGATGCCATCTTAGCTCACTTCCTGCCGCCGGTCAGGCGCCGCCCAGCGAAGAGAAGGCGGAAGCACCGGAGGCCGCGACCCAGGCACCCAACGGGCGCATGCGTGGGTTGCGCAAAATAGGAATCGGTTCCCTAAAATGGTTGGCTTCCTGTGGTCCCCTTTTCAAAGACCAAGCAAAAGAGGGTCCACCATTTTGAGGGGCGTTGTTTTCCCCCTCCCGACAGGTTTCGGGTTGTTAGATTTTGAGTGACATCCGATGTACACTCATTGGTTATTCCTTTTCAAGGAGTGAGATTGTCTTCACTTAACATGCTCAACTGGTGCCACCGTGACGCAAATGCTCGCATTCCGCAAAAGTGAACACGTTGCTGTTCCTTTCACCATGCTCACAATCTCAATGCTTTGTCACTGTGGAAAGGCGTTTCATGTGTCTAGGAGAATCAACATGTCCATGTTAATGTTATTGAAAAAGGTTTCCTCGAGAAGGTCCGGGGCAGTGTGCCTGGTGCCAAACGATCAGCGAGCCGCCGCTCCAGGGAAAAGGTGGCAAAGGCCCGCTGGGATCTCAGTCAACTCGAGCTGGCCACTCAATGTGGGGGTTGGTCAATGTTCTATTTAGGGCCCCCAAATCATGGGTAACTTTTCACATTTAGTGGGAAATATCATTTTTTGTGGTTTTTTTCCAATGGTCATCCCATGTAAAGGACCTTTTGATCAACCCCCATGTTTGACCCACCGTCAGCTGGCCTGGGGTAGGCTTCATAGACAGGGATCTTTGAAGCGAGCCTGAACACGCACATGATGCCATGTTCGGTAAGTGGGCCTCCCTTTCGGTTGATTTGGCAACACCCCATGTAATGCAAACTTGACGAAGCTTCTGCCCATCAGACGGGTGACCAGTTGCAGTGGGCCCTTTGCTACCTGCAAAAATGGACCCGCTCAACACGGCCATTTGGGTGTGAGTATCTTTTGGGATTACCCTGTTTTTGTGGCTGTAAAGGAAAAACACAAGGAACGCCACTTTCTTTTTGTTTGTGTGTGCAGGCAGGCAAAGACACGCCAATTTGGGATGTCTGAGCTATTGTTTCTACTGCAATCTCCACCATGCAAACACATGACCTGGGAGTTGGAGGATATTTTAATGCCGAACATTGCAGAAGAATGGGAAGAATCATGATCAAAGCACAGAATCACAAGATCCGCTTGGCAAGCCTGCCGGGCCTTCGCACATGGACACGCCAAGCGGAAAAGAGATGCTGGAGATCGGTGCCCGACATGAAACGTTAGGTATCAACACAGCCGCAACGCCATGAATTTGAGTGGCCGAGTTCTAAGACCTGAATCGATGGGATAGGCCCAGCTCATTGTGTCCTGCGACCCCATGTAGGGAAGGACGACTGTATTTTGGTAGAACTACTTGTGGGGATCTCTTTAAGGCTAGCGAGTCATCGAGCTTGCCAGATCTTACACAAAGCCCTAATTTTGGAGCTAGTGCGTAAAAGCTCTAATCTGAACTGCAGAGTCAAGATGCGATTCATCAGTGAGAGTGCCGCAAATGTAGAAGTTTGGGTTTGCCCATTGTACTTGTTCATTATACCAGTGCCAATTTCCGCAAAGTGATCTGGGCATCTGGGATCCTGAGGCCTAAGGGCAAGAGCAAAGGTCCGCCCCCGCCAGGCGCGGGTAAGGCAACCTTGCGGAGCCAATGGCTGCGTCGAGTCGAAGCGTTGTGGTCGTTGACTTTTCAACCTTTCACGTGTTGGTTTATTATTATTATTATTTATTATTATTATTATTATTATTATTATTATTATTATTATTATTATTAATTATTATTATTATTATGATTATTATTATGATTATTACTAGTATTATTATTATTAGTATTATTATTAGTATTATTATTAGTATTATTTATTATTATTATTATTAGTAGTATTATTATTATTAGTAGTAGTATTATTATTATTATTATTATTATTATTATTATTATTATTATTATTATTATTATTATTATTAATTATTATTATTATTAATTATTATTATTATGATTATTATTATGATTATTACTAGTATTATTATTATTAGTATTATTATTAGTATTATTATTAGTATTATTTATTATTATTATTATTATTATTATTATTATTATTATTAGTAGTAGTATTAGTATTATTTTTTTATTGTTATTGTTATTGTTGTTATTATTATTATTATTACTATTATTATTATTAGTATTAGTATTCTTATTATTATTATTATTAATTATTATTATTATTATGATTATTATTATGATTATTACTACTATTATTATTATTAGTATTATTTATTATTATTAGTAGTAGTAGTAGTAGTATTATTATTGTTATTGTTATTGTTAGTGTTATTGTTATTGTTATTGTTATTATTATTATTATTAAACCATTATTATTATTATTATTAATATTATTATTAGTATTATTATTATTATTATTATTATTATTCTTATTATTATTATTATTATTATTATTATTATTATTATTATTATTATTATTATTAATTAGTATTATTATTATGATTATTATTATGATTATTACTATTATTATTATTATTAGTATTATTTATTATTATTATTATTAGTAGTAGTAGTAGTATTATTATTGTTATTGTTAGTGTTATTGTTATTGTTATTGTTATTATTAGTATTATTAAACCATTATTATTATTATTATTATTATTATTATTATTATTTGTTTTGTTTTGTTTTTTGTATGAGTCCATGCTCGAAGCTCAGCAGCTTGTGTGGGCCATCTCAGAAGCTTCGTGAAGGGCGTTTTTTGGCAACACTGGGAAAGAGAGAGCTCGCAACCCCTCAGGGCACACAGCGTCTTGGGTGGTGGGCGTTTGAACTGGGGAATTTGATGAGACGTAAGCATGATGAGGGTGGTCAGGACTCTCCGAGTCCTCCAGAATGTGTGTGTGTGTGTGGCACTTGGAAGCTCTTGCTTGTGTTTCTGAAACCCCTCGTTGTTATCATTCATTTTTACAGGGTCACTTGCCTTCGAGTCTATGACTAGGCGGTCCTAGTACGGAATCTGAGCTGAGCAAAGTCCATCACGCAGCTTCGGCAGCTTGGGAGAGCTCTGTTTCCCTACTGGTTGCGGAGCCTATGCCAAACCTCAACCACTTCCACTGAGAAAATATACGGTTCGTGGATGTCTCCTCTATCAGGCTTCGGTTGAGGTTTTGTGCATGCGAGTTGAAAATTGGGCCTGAAATTGTGCCGAAAGCCTCAGCTTGTTGTTGCCACATGTTCTTTGTCTTGATCCTCTGATTTCGTTGCGTCTGCCACTACAGATGTTTGCACGCTGGAGTTGTGGTGCGAGAGAGGGGTTGATGAGGGGAAGGTCCAGCGCTTTGGGCACTAGCAAAGGACGTGGACTTGTTCGTTGCAATATACACGCTATGCAGCACAAAACTGAGAAGGCTTCAATAAGGCTGGAAGAGGGTATAAAGACAACCGTTGGCAAAAACATCCCGGCACATGCAGATGTATTAGTTTGTCAAAACCTGGCTCTGTCAGCAGCGATGTTCCTTGAGAATTTCAGATATCACATCGAAAGACGGTAGGGAAGCTTACCATTCAAGCCACGCGAGCCAAAAATCAGATGAAACAGAGGTGTTGCGCTACGTGTGACATTCTATCTGTTTTTTCAGAGCGTGGCTTTTCGGTGATGCCTCACACAGATTTCTTGCCGCTATTATCTTTTGAGCACAACTTGTCACGGCCCAGCATGTTAGTCGCAAAGCTTCGCTGCAGTTTTCGTGCTGGTCCCGTGACATTTCAGAAGACTGCGAGGTGCAAAAAGCAGTGCGCCTGCTGCCGAAGATACAGATGCGCCGGAGGCCAAAGAGGACCGGCCGGGTTGGAGATGCTGATTTCGGACGTGCCTCGTGTTGAGCATCGAATTTTCAAGTCGTAGACGAAATGGTACATGTAGCAGAAATCTGGTGGCTGGCTTTGAGCGAGGGGCGCGCTTGCGTTGGAGCCAGAATGGTCCTCATCGATTTTTGCAGAACCTGGGGCCCCTGCTGTGAAGTACAGACTCTCTGATCCCTAGGCTTGCAAAAAGACGCATCATGCGCTAGACCTCCAGTGCCCGGCAATTCTGCTGTTTGGGCTAGAGTTTGCTTGAACATCAACCACGGGGACAAAGCAGCGCTCCCATGTTGGGCTGGGCAAAGGCTGGGGAGTGCTGATTCAGGGCTGCGAGGCAAGCCGATACCAAGCTGGACCCAGAGAATTCGTGTAGATGCAGTTGTTGCTCATTCCTCCTGACATTGTATCTGTGAACCGCATCCAGTGTGAATACACTTCCCTTAGACGCGATTGACATTCATGTGAGGCTTCGATCATGGATTCCCAACAAACACTCTGCGGCTGATCAAAGCTGGCAAGGCTCACATGCCCGGATATTCAGTGCTCAATCGTTTGTACAGTCACATTCCAGGATACAGGGCCCCAGGTCGCCGACCGAACGGGCTCCTGGTGGTTCCAGAAATGTCCATGGATCGGTCGATTGCTATGCTGAATCACATCCTGAGGTAGATGTGATTCAGTGAATGCCCATATTCAGATATGGCCCAGTGGTTGCAACAATCTTAAGGACCATTCAGATTCCCTGAATCACTCTTCAGATATGGTCCAGTTGCAGTGATGGCCCAGATCTCCGGGAGGAGCCTGAGCCGAGCGCCGTGCCCAAGCCAGCAGGGAAGGCCAAGGCTGGACCATGGGGCATTTGGGTGTTTGCAACCCACCTCTGAAGGGTTTCTCGGAAAAGGTCTTTTGATTGTGTCAATCTGCGGTACCGTCAAAACTTTAGGATCGCGTACTACAGGACTAATTTGGAAGATGCAGGGGCTGGGGGCAATTCAGGTTGGATAGGGTCCACACGAAGGGTCAAACCATGGGGAATGTGTCAACATCAGCCGCCCTCTGTTGGTAGTGAGCTGAAAGGTAGAATCACCACACATTCGCCCGTTTGTGAGCGCCCCACATCTAGAGAGAGAGAGAGAACAAGAGACCCATTGACTTGGATCCTGCCTGGGCACAGCAAGCCCATATGCACGAGGGAGCGAAAAAATGCTGCGCGTTGCGATTTGCTGCGATTTGCCCAGGGCAAAGGACCGCCGCCACCCGGTGGGAAGGGCAAGGGCCCTCCTCCGGGCGAGGCAAAGGAGGAGAGCAAGGAGGAGCCGAAAGAGGAAGCTGCTACCCCAAAGAAGGGTAAAGGAAAAGGCCCCCCTCCCCCAGGCGGCAAGGGGCCGCCTGCCCCTGCGGGCAAGGGGCCGCCTGCCCCCGCTGGAAAGGGGCCGCCTGCGCCTGGTGGCAAAGGGCCAGCACCAGCAGGCTGGGATGTGTTTGTCCGCATATAGTTACCTGCCATGACGCGGACATTGAGGTGCCACACGAGCCCTTCAGAGGCACGCGACCCCAACGTTTGTTGCAGGCAGTTCCCATTTTTTGACTCTCCTTCCCAGTCTTCATGAATGTTGTCTTTTGCTATTCTTGACCTCCCCACTGAACAACAGCCAAGCACTGCTCTAGACTTCCCCTCTCCCCCACAAAAACAGAAAGGCTCAACCCATCAACCCAAAACAAGGGCATTTGTTCCCACCTGACCTGGCAACCAACCTGCAATTTTTGACCACATGCCTCCCCCTTCAAAAAAGCTCGCGGCATCTAGCGGCCAATCCCAAAAACCGCCCACCCCAAAAACCGCCCAGCGCGGTCCCAAGCCGCCGCTTGGACCGCGTCCCGCTCCAGGCGCGAAGGGCGCGAAGGGCGCGAAGGGCGGCAAGGGCGGCAAGGCGGCAGCGCCGCTGGAGACGAAGCCGGCGGTGAAGCCGGCGCAGCCCATGAAGCCGCTGTGGTGGACGCAGCTTGGAGGGGTTAATTCGGGGGAGTAGTAATGGTGGACACTAAGGCCATGGCAACCACCGGGAAAAAAGCTCATATCTGAGGTGTGTTTTGGGCACTCTATGTTGCAACCCCCTCTTCTGGTGTTTGTTTTCGGGCTTGGGCCTGGCTGAGGGAGGGCCGCAGCAAAATCGCATAGGCATCAACAAACACCTGGTGGGAAAGTTGAGTGCTGCGCGGCACGGGATTTGAGCCCGAAATGGGGCGATAAAAATGCAGCTTCAGGTGAAAGGTCACCCACCCTGCAGACCCTACATCAACTTTCCCAGACCCTTCCTAGCCAAATCAACTCTTTCCCAATCCGAATCCCGTCCGTTTGGGCGCCAGAAGTTGCTTGTTGATGACTAAGATGTTGCTTTTGACGACACCTATTTGGTGATGGAATCGAATGCAGGAAGGTGCTTTTGTTTGGTTTCAAAAAGCTAGGGGCCCTTGTAGAATTAGGAGCCCTTGTCGGTTCCTTCTTAGGACAGCCTCTACGCAGACAGACACACACGCACAGAAAACAGAGAAGTGCGAAAACTTGGGGAGCCCTTGCTGGGTTTGCCTTTTCATGAGAATCAACATCACCAGCCATGTACCTGGTGCTGACGGCTTTGAGGGCCTCTCCAAGCTGCACCCTTGCCAATCCTGTAGTGACGTTGACTGTGTTAGTTGACCCATTTAGCAAGACCTTGATTTTCCCCCTACCTTCCGCAGAACTTGGAGCTATGCTTGCGGAGTGCCCAATCTTCGAACATGCTCACAGGCTATATGTTGGAGTGGCTCACAAATCTGGCGCCTTCCATGCTGCCCAAGCGGCATCACAGCTTAGCGGGACTGCCCTTTAGTTGACCATGACATTAAGATACATATGGTTCATGAAGTGAAGGGAGTATAGCTGTTATTGAAAGCCATTTACAAGTTAGAAGCTGGTGTGCGCTTTAGTTAGATAGATGATGTCCACGCCAAACAACCCATCATGATGTCACGAGCTCCGCTGAGGAAGATGCTCTTTGGGTCGCAGCTGCAGAAGGGCGATACCATTTGGGATGAGGTGAAAGACGACATGGAGAAGATCCCCTTGGAAGAGTTGACGGAGCGTTTCAGTAAGTCTGCTGTTGGAAAGAAGGACTGGACATAAAAGCCCGCATGCTGGTAGGCAAGCTTCCGCCCCAAGTAGTCCTTTGTTGCCATGAAGCCTTTGACGGTGAAAAGCCCTTGGCAGGACACCCAAAGAGGTTCAAAAGACAAAGCTTTCTTTGAATCGTGTGTTTGCGTTGAAAAGGGCTCATTGCAAGTTCAACTGGGAATTCTCAGGAGAAGCCAAAGAAGGACGAGACTGAGACCAAGAAAGAGGAGTTGAAGAGCCTGAGGGTCATCACAGACCCGCAGAGTCTCCGCTCGTATGGCCCCACGAAGTCATCTCTTCCACTATTTGGGAGGGCGCCTAGAACCTTCAGGGGAGCTTGCTGTCCTGTTTTGATAAGGATCCAACGGCCAATCCTAGTTTGGTTTAGACAAGAGGCTAGCCCAAAGAAACTATGGTGAGTTGGCCCCACTTGGCATGTTTCCAAGGCACCCCCATTCTGGTTTGTCTAGTAGCTTCCCTTTGCCGCCGTTTCACAGAACTAACTCCAGAAGCGCTCCCTGTTTTTGCCGATGTTTGTACTCCGGAGTTCGTCATTTGGCCCATAGCTCCTTAAAGTCCCCCCCTCGCATTTGCCCCAAAACCGTCCAGAGTTCGCCCCAAAGATTCCCATCCCTTGGGGCCCCCCCCCCAAAGCCGCCCGCCCGCCCGCTGGCTCCGAGGATCGTGGTGGGCAAAGAAGCCTCGCTGAAGAAGCTGCCGGAGCCCAGCGAGGTGGCGCGCGCCTTGGATCAGCTGGACGACACGGTGCTGGACATGGAGCTGCTGCAGGTGGTCAAGGACCGGGGGAAAAAAAAAAACCGGGAACCTGCGCGGATGGCTGGGATATGTCCCCCCAGGTTCTTGGTGCTGTCCATTTCCATGTCCCTTCTGAACCCAGGGATCCGGATGTTTCTAGAAAGCCTCCGGAAACCCAGGGAAACGGATCCGGCTTTCGAAAAGAACGATGGCTGGAAAGAATGGAGAATCAACCCTTGGACATATGTGTTCTTCCCCCTCACAAATGCATCCTTGCAACAAATGTTTTTTTTCCCAGACCGCCGGGATTCCCACAATACTTCCGACTTCTAGAATGGTCCGATTCTCAACCAATGCTAAAGTGGCTGATTGCTTGCCAAACCCGACCGCAGTCGTATCTAGCTCTGCCAGCTTCAGAAGGTTGGCGAGGGACGCACTTCACCGATTTCTTTCTGTCCCTGTACTAACCGGTGCCCAAAACAAGACAAAAACACACACAGAGCTTGTCCCTTTCAACATGTGTACTTACACAGTTACAACTTGGGCCCGTTTCAAGGGATGAGTACATGTGCTTCTGGCGGAGCCCTTTGGACCCTAATCTCCAGCCATTGTGTGTTATCAGCAGATGCTAGGGTTGACGTCCGAGAAACATTGTTTTCGTGCAGCATCAAATGAAAACAGGGGACCCCCCCAAATGCTGGCAGGCCCCTTGAGGTTCCCTGTAACACCACCCCCAAAAAGGATACCCTCCAACATGCACGCCGCCACATGATATGGGAACTCGGAATGTAACACTAGGGGCTCTCCAAATGGTGCATGATGGTTCCCTTTGAAACATGCCCGCATACCGCATACCAGAAACAAGCAATACAAGAGCATCTCTACTGGGATGCCTTTCTTCATATGCGGAGGCAGCAGTCGGTTCAATTTTGGGGAACAGGCCAATTTCAATCTCCCCTGTCCTACCAAAACGCGTACCCAATAAACGTGAAGATTGATTGTTGTCCCTTGCAAGATTGTCATGTGAGAGAATTGAAGGCCGAAAGAACAAGCCCAACCAACCGCATCAAATCTGAACTCTTTGCCTCATGCCAACGACAAGCCAATCGCGAAATCCTGAGAGCAACTTAAGTCCCAAAACCGGAAACCCGAATCACCCAATCCAACGTGGACACTTCCGGCTCTAAAACTGCTCCCAAGCTGCAGTTGAGTGGCCGGAAGGCACGGCCGGCATGGCTTGTTTCATCATGCCAAAGGGGGGCTGCTTACACAAGCATTCCTGTTCATATCCTTGCGTTCACCAAGAAGGGCAGTCGTTTGGAGCATTCATTCGATGACCCTATGCTTTCTCTTCGCATTTTGGGCTTCAACATGCTGCAGATGGCCCTTTGGCGCAGATGGAATGCTAGGACAACGCTTGCCCCACGGCTCCACAGCTGAAAGACATGGGCGAGGCCAGGCAGAAGAATCCCAACGTGCCCTGGGCGCTGCCGGAGAGCTATATGTGGGTCATTGGAGCCTGGGACTAGCAACCGCGCTGGTTTCTGCTGGTTAGCCAAATTCGGAAGAAAGCTGCCATGACGAAGCCAAGTTGATGTTTAAGCAATGTCTCGATTATATCCAGACAGGTTGTTTGCATAGCCCCCTTTTTTTGTCAGCCTAGCGGGAGGTGGAGCCAGTTCGGAGTGCAAACGGTTTGATTGGTGCACTGTCGGTAGTTGCTTCTTGGTTGCTTCGGTTGCGTTAAATGGCGTTGTCTCGGGTCTCCATGGTTAGCCGAATGCTATAGTCTTATCTTGCACATCTTGCCTTTCGGAGCAAATCACAGCTGAAGCAATATTTGCTGACGGCGCAACTGCTGCTTGGTAGCTTGTTGTTGAAGAACGGACAGTCTTGATTGGGCCTGTCAGCTGGATTTGCCTCGGAGGTCTTGCTTGAAGCTGGGGGCATCCGGGTCCAGTTATTTGATGGGCTTGGAGCTAATTGGGGTGTCTCAAAAAGTGGGGATCCCCGGAATGGTGGATTTCCTTTGGGTGTCCCCCAAAAACACCCAAGCAACATGGGGTTGCGCCAAAAACGACACATGGCGCAGACCTTGATGTCCTCAATACGTTCCGTTTGGAATTTATGAAATGGTCTTCCCCAAAAAAGCGTTCCCTTTTTTTTAAGGGTCGCCGAACAACTGAGGGTGTCATGGCGCGCGTTTGAGGAAACATGCCGGCCTATCAGCAGCGCATCGACTGCTGGGCCTTCGCCATGTCTTACAAGGTGGGTATGGTTCAAAATTAAGCCACCAGGGGACCGCAGGTTGGAGTCCTTGTTTCCATTTGCCAGGCTTCCATTTTGGGTATATGTTTGACCCACAGCCCACAAGGGCGCGGCTTTTTTGACCTCGAGCCATAGTTGGCATCCAGGTTTGGGGGACCCCAAATAGAGAAAACCCCAGGGCTTGGCTTGAGAGATCCACCTGGGTTTCAGGCCGGGTCAAGGACTTCCCTGAGCTCCTGGACTTGTTTTTTGCCAAGCACCCGGGAAGTGAGAAGCAGGTCTGATTTCACGGCTGGGTAAGCGAGCAATAGCGGACAGCGGTGCTTTGCGGATAGGGGGAGAAAACCGCCGCGCCGCACAGCAACGTGGCACCTTGTTACAAATCGTGGCGCAGTTTGCGAGGTTTTGAGTCGCATTTGTTGGCTGGGTCTTTCTAACTGTGGGATTTGCTTTTTAATGTCGGCAACCACATCTACGTGCATCACTTGCAAGATAGGCCTTGTGCCTCTCTTTTCGGATTTACCAACCAGCAACCCCTGAACGGGGAGTTCTAAGCTAGGGATGTGCCCACCAAGAAGGGAAGCCAGGATTCTCCCGAAGAGGCTTTCGAAAGCCAGGAGCAGCAAGCGGCGTACGACAGCGCCCTGAAGGCGTTCCTCTCTGTGGTGGAATGCTTCCAGGACGCTTTGGAGCCCACGGAAGTGGTTAAGTGCCGGGTCCAATGCGATTTACCCAACATGGCTTTCCAAGACGAAAGTCGTCTTTCTACAGGGGTCTGTGCACTTCCATGTTAGCTGGAGGGTAACTTTCGCGCAGCTTGGGACAAACTGACTGGGAGTTCTAACCACTTACCAGATGAGCTGGTCATGAAAGTAGGGCCGATTCGTGAGCGTGCTTGGGAATCCAATATTGTTTGGATGAAAATTACGGGGCCCCAAAGGCCAAACAAATGCTTGGTTTCCTTTGAGTTGCCCCCAAATACTCAACTAACAAATGTGCGCAAAAAGGACACAGCGACTTGAGGTTTTTTCTCACAGTCCACTGGCTGCTCTTGGTTTGGAGAAGGGATCCAAAGCCAACATAGACATCAAGCGATCAACAACTTTCAGTGTTGATGTCCTGAGAGACGTCGCCCCTACCTTGCCAGATGGGAGTTGCCCAAATCTGATCCACGCATCACAACGCAAGCCTCAAGGCCCCCCATAACCAAAACCCTGCACAAAGCACTGAAACCATGAGCCCAACATCCCATACTACTCAAGTGTTTGGCGAAACTCAAATGGAAACCACCTATTCTTGGCGGTGCCCTATTTTGACACGCAGCCAAATCCACCCAGAGTTGGGCACATGTAGCCGCTTGAGGAACTTGTTTGCTTTCTCGAGTTTGGACCGGGGGAGTGTTGAAAGAAATGCAGCCCTTGCCATCCCGCTAACATAGCACCTGTGAGAGGCTACCTGGAAGATCAATTTCCTCTTCAAAGGACCCTCTGTCAGGTGCCATGTTAGTGAGAGGGATGGTATCCACCCAGGGGCGGTTCCTCTTTGACACACATGGGGACGAATCGAGGAGTCCGAGATGTTGCCGGTGCTCTTGGGCCTGATCCTGGCAGCGCCTCAATCCAAAATGGGGGGGGGGGCAGAGTTGCTGTTGGTTGCAGCTGGTTGCAGTTGGTTTGATTTTGTTGGTTTAGTTTCATGTGGTTTCATGTGGCTTCATTTCAAGTGGTTTCCTGTGGTTTCACGCGGTTTCATGCGGTTTCATGTGGCTTCATGTGGCTTCATGTGGCTGGCGTCTCTTTTGGAGGGTGCTCGGTATTGTTGCAGTCCTTGAAGGGAAGCCACGTGGAGATCGTTTTACCACAGCTCGATCCCTTGATGGTGGGGAAGGGGGGCCATATTGGTGCGCTCTGTCAATGAGCACTTTTCAAGGATGAGTGCTGAAGTGAAAACGAGAATTGACGCATGATGAGAATCGTGATTCTTCCTAATGCAGCATGCTTCGCCAGTGCGGTGTTGGAGCTTTCCATGATTGGAGTGCAGTCAAGCCTGCTCGGCAACTTCTCACATTCCTGCCAGGTGCGGGCAGAAGAGACCAGTCTTACATCATTGTGGGTAGTCCAGGTCTTACCTATGCAAGTGCTAGCGTCGGATTGTTCAACGTGGGCAGCTGAGTAGTCTCCATTGCTTTCGCTACAAGGAACCGACCCAGAGACCGCGGGAATTCCACGGTTCCATCGGATCCTTCAGGTTTTTAGAGTAAAATCCTGCGCCCGGGAAAACTGTGTGGCATCGAATTCGCTTTTGGCTTGGCCGGTTCCACGCTAAAATTGGTCAATCCACAAAAGCGTTCCCCCATTTTTCTACGCGGGTCTCTGGGCAAGTGGGCTATTTGCGATGACTTCCTTGGCGGAATGTGCGACACAAATCTCATGAGAAAGGCATCGACGCCAATGGTGTCATGGCAGACGTCGTGCCCCACTTGTAAGCTTCGGCCTACGCTCAGTCGATGGAGTCTCGCTGGCTTTTCTGTGAACCGGCTGGCTGTTATCTTCCCCCCCGTTCCGCCAATGCGAGTCTTTGTTTGGACCCACCAAAATGGCGGGTCTTCCTCTTTGGCTTCTTAGAGCCAGGCAAATCCGGTGCCCTCCAAGCCGCGCCGCCCCCTCTTCGCTTTTCTTCGCTGCGGTTCCCCAGGTGGGGAACTACCTGAACGGCGGCACCAACCGAGGCCAGGCCGATGGCTTCGACCTGGAGACCTTGGGCAAGCTCGAGGGCATCAAGGACGCCGCCGGCAAAGATGTCCGCGCCTCTTGGCCGCGCAAGAATTCGCAAGGGGTTCTTAAGGAAAACAGAAATATGGGAGGACCCAAAGAAAAATCCATTCCACATGACCCAAAGAAAGATCCATTCCCCAAAATCCATCCCCCTAGATGCAGCCAAGTAAGTTAGGACGTGGAACAAGCTCAATGCTGCTTCCGATTCAAACTGATGAACTGTTTCTGGACCGAATGAAATCTGGTCGGCATTTGAGCCGTGTGGGCTTTTCTTTTCCAGCCCGCCTTTGGCACAGAGCAGCTGAGCCATCTGAGGATTTCATCTTTGACATCTTTCTCAACCGAATGACAGAGCAGTCCGTCCAGTTTTGCGAGGAGCTCACGCCTTGCATGGAGAACATCAACCGACGTCTCAACAAAGACTCTGACGCTCAGCTTGCACACGTCAGCCCATTTCAAGCGATTGCCCAAGAACGTTGCGTCTGATGTTGCTTTTGATCTTGGTGATGTTTGTGGAACGTGGCTGTCTGATTGGTTACTCGCTCGTGTGCCAGATATTGTGTTTGTTTGTGTGCATGTATGTTTGTTTGTTTGATTGTTTTGTTTGTTTGTCTGTTTGTCTGTCTGTTTGTCTGTTTGTTTGTTTGTTTGTTTGTTTTGTTTTGTTTGATTTTGCCAAGTACCTTTTTCAGACAGCTGAGTTGTCATTCGCATCGTTGGTTGCAGGTGCTTGCTTCTTGCTTGGCTTGGCTGGCTGACCAGATTGCTGCTTGCTGTGTGTTAGCTCGATTATTGTTTTTGTGTTGGCTTTTTGCATGATGTTTGGTTGCTTTTTGTTCAATGATTTGTCTATTTGTGTTAACTCAGTTATCATTAAGTCGAGTTTGCTCGATTTGGATTCGTGGGTGGGTGAATAACTAAATGCATGGCTTGATTTACGTAGTTTTGGTTTGATCGGACGATTGGCTGATTGGTTGGTTGGTTACGTGGAATTGAATCGATTTGAAATGGCTTGACTTCATTGCTTTGATTGATTGGATTGATTGGATTGAGTGGGTTGAATGTTTGGGTTGATGGGTTGATGGATTGATGGGTTGATGGATTGGAATGATTGGATTGATTGATGGATTGGATTGGCTTGGCTTGGATTGGATTGGATTGGATTGGATTGGATTGATTGATTGACTGTTTGATCGTGGGATTACATTGGATTTAACTTTATGTCAGTTGTGTTAGTTCAATTTGATTATGATCGGATTGGATTTGATTTGAATATGCCGTTAGTGATTCATTTCATTCATTGATTGAATTGAGTTGATCCGTCGGCTTTCGTGCCTGCTTGCTTGTTTGTTTCCTTGCTTATGTCGTTATGTTTTCCGTTTGCTCTTGTTTGTTTCCGTGCACGGAGTTGCTTTGTGTCAAAAAGCCATGAAATCCTCCTTCCCTGCTTGCATTCTACTAGTCAATGGTTGCTTCGGTCCTTTGGCGAGGACGGAGTGGAGAAGCTTGACAAGTCTGCAAAGATCGCGTATGAGGACTTCGACATCTGCGTCACAGGGCTTCACGCGGATTTCCTGAGCAAGCACGAGACCATGCAGCCGCTGGGATCGCCTTTCTTGCGGAGTAGGGAAGCCCTTGGCCAAAGGGGCCCTATGAAACAAGGCTCTTCAAGCACTGAATCAATACTTGTGAAAAGCTGGGTTTTGGGGTCCATTTCGGGATACCAGGCAATTCCCTGTAAAATGATAAAGTGGTCATGATGGGCCCATTTTGGCATCACAGCAAGGGCTCTTTTTTTCCAGGACAGGGGGAGGGAACAAATATTGCCCGGGGAATGTGGAGCCCCGGCCATTTGAAGCGAGCGGGTGCCTGGAAAATTGGGATGTCAATGGCAACACCAAGCCCATTGAAGTATTCGTTCAGGCAAGGAAGCTGTTCTACATACAGATGCTTCCTCCCACATGGGTTTGCAAGGGCGTTTGCGCTGTTTGTTGGGCAACATCTTGCAAAGCGATCTGGACCAAAAATGGTCCAAGAGCGTGCATGTTTTAGGACACTCGAGATGTGCCGCACTTCTGCTGATGGGGATGAGGAAAGTGGCAACCATGGATATTGCTGCTGATGTAATTACTCAAACAAGGGAGTTGCTCGGGGCAAAGCAGCGAAGCTGCGATGGCCTCAGGATGATCCTCTCCTACTTCGAAGACCCCGCAGATCCATTTAAGCTCCGGATGCCGGAGATCTATGCCAAGGCTGAGGAGGAGATGACTGCACCTCAGTTGTTCAGTGGCACCATTTTTCCATTTTTTTGGTGGCCCCACTAAAAATGGTCTTCCCCAAAAAGGGTTCTTTTTTTTCCAGGGTCACTGAACAACTGAGGCACTGGTGAAGCTGAAAGACACAGCCAAGGACCTGGGCTGACCCTCTCGTGGGTTCCAATGGGCATCGAACATAGCTGTCCTTTTTGGTTATTTTGGTCGAAAAATAGAGGGCGATTCCTGGTTTGCCTGTTGTTTGTTTTTTTTTCTCATCTACCAGGGAAACCCATCTATTTGCCCTAAAAGGAGACCTGCATCGAATCTTTCCAGGGTCGCTTTGCAGCCGGCAGAGGTGACATGAAACTCATGGAATTGGCTGTCTTTTTTCCAGGTGTTCATGCTGCGGGCCAGGTGCATCATCTACAGAAGTAGAAAGAGGATGTGCTCCCTATTGACTTCTCCGGGTACTTGCAGTTTCCATGTCGTGGCAGATTGAACCATATTCTAAGAAACTGGCGGTGATCCTTCTTTTCTCAAGAGTTCTGTGCATGGGAGCGCGTCAAAGCTTGGCACCCTGAAGCATGTAGGTTCCCTTCGAATAGCAAACAAACGGTGAGCTGGGCGTGTGGGTGCGGGTTCCTGGGCAGGCTAAATGCTTTATGGCAGTGACTTTTCCGCTGTGTAGGTGTGAAGTTGTCACAAATGCCAGAGAAAATGATGCTGCCAATGCTTGCGCCGACAAATAACAGGGATTCCCATCAGAAGTGACTTCCGCTGGCCTCTGCTGCCTGGAAGAATCGACTTTGCAGGATGGTTGTCAGCATGTCATCAAGGAAATGATCCGTCAACACGCATGCTGTCATAGCCATGAATACAGCATGCGGCCGCCAGGAGAAATATGCGTCTTGGCAGCAATTGTATTTACAGGAAAGCCTGAGCCCGATGCGTCGATGCATTGGCTTGCCACAGACCATCGGATACATGCCTTGCTTGATGCTGGAAAAGGGGTATTGCAGCGTCCAGTTGCTTGTGCTTTCCGACCGCATGGGCCACTTTCGCAGGCAATGGTTGGTTGTGCCAAGTGCTGGCCCACAAAGGGCAGCCCACATTGAAACCTCAGAACCCTCCAGAAAGATCCAGAAAGTGTGGTTCTTGGTTTGTGAAAAAGTCATAGCAAACTGCAGACCCCATGCCGCAGAAATTCCAAAATTGAAAAAATAAAGAAGCCACTCGGCGACTCATGCCCTGCTTACCCAAACAACCAGTACCCAGGAAAGGTTCTTCCAACCTTTGGAAGGGTTCTGAGAATCGTCCTGGATAGGGGTATGGGTCAAAATGAAACCACCAGGGGACCGCAGGTTTTACTCCATGCTTCCACTTACCAGGGTTCCATTTTGAGGTTGCCCTATTTTTGACCCACAGCCATGGGGGGCCCGTGTGTTTTCGCCGTAAATACCATGCGCTTTTTGAGGCGCAGCTGCTGAAGTGGTTCAAGATCCAGGCGATGAAGAGCAGCGACTTCTGCCTGCTCTGGGACAACCTGCTGGTCCCCGGGAATCTCATCGTCAACGCCGACGTGAAGATGAAGAAGGACGCGAGAAAAACGATCCGGAGAGGGGGGGGGGGTTCTTGATGTGTTTCGTTTTTTGCCTCCCAGACCAAAATGCAGAGTTGTTGTTTCCGTTGTTCCCTTCTTGTTTTCCCAATGGGGCCAATGGAGGGCCTCTGAAACCACACCTCCCATGCAACGTTTAGGGGTGGCTTCCCAGACTCAGCTGGTGTGTCCGGGGGCGACTGGTCTTTGAGCTGGAGCCAGGAAAGCAAGGAAGGCCACGCAAATTGATCAGACATGCCAGCTCTTCCAAGACATATGAAAGATGTCAGGCCTCCCTCAAGACAGGTACAAGCCCCAAAACCTACTTGAGCCACGACATAAATGGGAAGCTGCCATGTTGATTTGCACGTCTTTCAGAAACCCCACAAGGTTGCACACAATGCGTGTGATCGGTCTTGTTCCACGGCTGGTGTGTTAGCATGTTTAACAACTGCAAGGGGGCGTCGGTGCACATGCCATCATTGCAGAGGCTCAAATCAAGGTACAGGAGCACAGTCAGCATGCATAAATATGAACCCAATGATCAATGGATAGATAGGCCTATATTTTGGAGATCTCTCATCCCTAATGCTGCCTGGCTTGCTGTCTCGGTTGTGTATGTTTTGGTGAGCGTTCCACTCTGGTCATCCTTTCGGGGGAGCAATCCAGAGGAGAGCAATCCAGGATGTCAACGATGCAAGCAATCAGCCTCTGCAAGATTTCGCCAATTCCGCGTGAGGAGTTTATGATCCCCAGCTTTTGCCAGAACAAGCCGGTCTCCGCAGCGCCGCTGGCACGTGCAACATGGGGCGAACTGGGGCAAAACCAACGCGACGGCTTTTGGGACCCTTCAAACCAAAGGGGCGCCCAGTTTCATGACACGCTTGCACACGACGGGTGACAGGCGAAGCTTTTGAGATGAATAGTAGACCTGCGGGCGGCACCAGTGGTTTTGAACCCTCAGAGGTTGATTGCCGGCGCAGGCCTATACAGCAGTGAATGACTCCTGCAAGACATGCTGCACGTTTCGTCGAAGTGGGTTCGCTGTTGTGTTGTTGTATTGTCTTTTTCTGGCCAAAACTTGTTTTCGAGCGCGTGCAGAGAGGGCGCCTTGGTATTGTGAACTGTTTGGAACCCAGTTGGCCACTGGGGTGCAAGTGCCTTTGAGAGAACCCCTAATTATCTGGCTTTCATGACAGGGGATAGGGATGTAATAGGACCGCTAGATTTGGTGGGTGTCAGTTGGGAGAGGATCGTCTTTCTGCACCGCAGACATCTGCTTACAGTGTATTTGCGTAACAGGAGATTCAGCCTGCGTGATGTTGGCACCAATACTTGGTGTGCTGAATCCTGACAGTGCCCTCTTTGGCTTCCCCTGTCAGGGGCTTTCCAAGAATATGCCCCTTTCAGCTTGCTTCTCGTGTTTCGTTTGATGCAGACTGCGCCCCATTGGGGTTCGCGAGTTCCGCGCATGGTGCCCCGAATTTTGAGTTTCTCGCACTCTTGCGTCAGCTTTCCTATGAGGCGCCCTGAAAACAATCCAAAGAGAGACTCGTCAAACCCGCATTTATCTCACCAGCTTGGCTTGCCAGGAAGACTTGCAGATGCTCTGGGCCTTCAAGGCCCGAGTCACCGTGCAGACGGAATTGCAGCGCTTACGTTGCTCCTATTCTCAAGCTTGGCAAGGTTCTGGACACCATGTTGTGGTGCACTCTCCTTTGGAGAACCCTCCTTCAGCCCTGCAACCTGTCCGGGCCCTTTGTTTGGACCTGCAGGAGGCACCTGTGAGGTTGCCACTTGTGTGTTGCATGTGGAAGCGTAGCTTGGAAAGATATATCATGTTAAGCTGGCAATATGTATATATATATATATATAAGTACGTTGAATGCTACAATTATTCAATTTCCGGCACGACCTATTTTTCGTTGAATAGCGTTGCTCCAGGCATCCGAACAGCTCCATTTGATCAGGCCCTCAATCAAGCATCAACATTGTCACACCTGTGTATCCACTTATTTCTAGCAGCCATGGTGCATTCAGCACACATCCACTTGGCTCATCCCGTGTTTCCCACGGAATTGTGCCCATTTGCTTCGGGCATTTGGCTCATGGGCTCCATTGCTGGCTGCCGAGCGCATTGCGCTGGCCTTCCCTGGGTTGCCTTTTGGTAAGTGGAGAGGGGACACTCGGGCACCATGAGCGACAGCTGGATGTGAAGTTGACGTGGCCGTGGCTTTGGATGTGGGATTTCACGGTTCTGGTGCTGCAACTTCTGAGCATGTGGCTTTCTAGCCTTCTTGGGCGACTGAACTTGTCCATTCCAAGGTAGGCGGAAGGTCATCATGTTGGCATTCGGTGATTGCAAGCGAAGCTCGCAAGTTGGGTTGGGCCAACCCCCTAGTTTAAGGCCGTCTTTGGGCTTCCCTTTAAAGACGACCAGAAGCTGGTTATTTCAACAATTTTGCCCTGCTCGCAAGGCCTTTGATGGCAAGCGCACGGCAGCGAAGAAAGGGCGAGGAGTGAGGAAGCGCAGCGACCCCAGAACAAACATGGGCGAGAAGTGGGGTGTGAGATTTTTTTGAGCTGAACACCCCCCACCCAGTCACCAGAAGATTTGAGCAGTTTCCCTGGGTTGCCGCTTCAAACCTACTTTGACGGTGGCCTCTTCTTGTCTTCTCAGGGTACCGAGCATCGTATGCTAAGCGCCCGTTCGAGCATCTCAAGGCTACGGCAAGCCGAGGTCGACGTTTCTCCCAGCGCCTACGGGATGCTCAAACTGCTGCTGCCGCCGGCTTAGTTGGACCCGCACGGGGCGGTTTGTTGGGGAAGTGACTTGATCAGCTGCACCCCAGGAATTTTGGAAGGGCACTGTTCATCATCAGCATATTTTGAGGGAATTAGGAGGCTACCTATGAGATCGGGGGTTTCATGATTGAGAGTACTTGCTGCGGATGACCCACCCCCTTCCTGCCATGACTAGTAAGCTTTTGGCCAACAGACTACTGAAGATCGCCAGATCAGGCAGACACCAGCTAGGAGTCCGGAAACACTGAAACAAAGCCCTTGATCCTGTGGCCGTGATCTTGGGGGTGCTTTTCAGAGAATAGTTGCGCTCTCGGAACATGCCCATATTTTTTCGAGGACCATGTCCAGAAGCCAGTGCCCATCCTATGCTTCATGTGATAGCGTGGCTTATGATGTTTTGTCTGCCTGATAGCAAGTGATGAGTCTGGCCAAGGGTCTCCCTCGACGCAGGCAACGTTTTGTCCGTGTGTTCAACCAGCCCGAAATTAGCCTATCAGGCAACTAGGCAGCTGATAGGAGGCTTGCAAAGATGCCCATTGTGTTGGCACCGTGCCCTGTTCGAACGGAGTGTTTTTTGGACGTTTCCCCTCCACTGACCGCGGGAATGCAGAAACTTATGGGCTTGAGTGGTGCTCCAGCTCCATCCGCTTTTGGCTGTCTCTATGCTGCATTCCCAGACTGAACCAAGCTTCTTGTGTTATGAAACTCTTTTGGGGTAGTAAAGGAGTTGGCAAAAACAAGGACTTACCTTTGAGGAAAGCCAAGGGTTTCTGTCCTGAGTCTTCCCGTTTCGCCCGCTACAAGCGAGTCTTGATGGGGCCAGAACCCCTGAAAGGTGGCGGGTGGAAATACAAAATTCACCTAAATGATTGTCCTACGGAGCCAAGTTGAAATGCACAGCCACGTGGTCCAACTTTGTGCCATCCCAAGTGGGGGAACCCCGGAAACGCCCAAATCCATCGACTCGAGGCCGCGAAGGAGGCGGAAGGCGCCGCCGCAGGCGCCGCAGGCGCCGCAGGCCGAGCGGCTGCGGCGGTTTTTGGAGGGCGGAGGTTGCCAGAGTCGAGGTTTTCCCAGATATCTAGGGGTACCTTCCAATTCCATCCTTTCCAGGGATCCTTCTTTTCAGGAAACCAGACGAAACAGCCGGTTTTTGAAAAGAACGATGCTTGAAAAGAATGGGGGATCAACCCCTAGAATATAGCTTTAGCTATTGGGGTTCTTGCTAAAGAGGCTTGGTTTGGTCAACGAAATCGGGTGCTGGTGGCGAGGATAGGATCGGGTTTGTGCGCTGACTGGCGTGCTTGTTTGGCGCTGTTGTCAGGGTGCTGGTCAGGGGTGGTCAGGGTGCCGGTGCTGTTTGCGTGCTCAGGTGTTGCTTGTGTGCTTGTAAGCCAGGGTGCTGGTCAGTGCGTTGCTCTAGGTCCGGTTTGTCGGGCTTGTTTGGCAATGGTGGTCAGGGTGCTGGTCAGGGTCAGGTGCTGGTCAGGGTCATGGTGTCTGGTGCTGTGCTGGTGGTCATTTGGGACTTGTTTGGCACTGAGTCAGGGTGCTGGTAAAGGGTGCTGGTCAGGGGCTGCAGTCAGGTGCTGTGCTGGTCAGGGTGCTGGTGCTATGTTCGCAAAGGTGCTGTGGTGGTGACTGGCAGCTTGTTTGGCGCTTCAGTCAGGGTGCGCCTGGGTGCTGTTTGGGGTGAGGGGGCTTTTTTATGCTCTCGTGGTGCTTCTTTGGCGATGCAGGCAGGGTGTTGTTGTGGGTGCTGGTCAGGGTGCTGGTGAGGGTGCTATAGGGTGCTGGTCAGGGTGCTGCTCAGGGTGCTGGTCAGGGTGCTGGTCAGGGTGCTGGTCAGGGTGCTGGTCAGGGTGCTGGGGTCAGGGTGAGGGTGTTTTTGATGTGCTCAAGCTGCGGTGCCGCTGGTGGTGCTTGTTTGGCGTGTAAGGCGTTGCTGCGGTCAGGGTGCTGCTTGGTGGCTTAAGTTGATTTGGTGCTTGCTACGTTGTTTGGGTGCTGGTCAGGGTGCTGTTGTAATCTTCCATGCCGGTCTAATTTGTTCGAGGGTATTTGTGTTTGAGGGTTCTAAAGGGAAACCAAGGAAACCCGCCTACTAGACTGACCGTGACTGACCAACCATGCTCCTTTGAAGCCAAGAAGTAGTCTTGAAACATGGCCTTTGGTATCACAACCCCGGAGTTTTCCACTTCCGTGTGTTGGGAACAGGCGAATGTGGCATTTGTTGTCCAAAAGGCGGATGCACTCACAGATGAGAGCAAAGTTTCACTAGAGGATGGGTCACATCTTCCAGCCCAGAGGGACTCCCCTGAACAAGAGACATGACTTTGAAAATGGGCCTGGGCTAACCGTCCTGTCCACTATCGTGGAACCCTCTGCTTCAAATTGTATAAAAGGGCAGGGGGCATGTGGAGGATTATACAAAGACAATTTTTCTTAGAGTCTGTGAGGCCTGCTACACTATCATGAAACCCACCAGAGGCTCCCCACAGGAGATTCGACTTCCAGGACCCCTCAGTCGCAGGCGACGCCGGCGCCGCGGGCGCAGCACCGGCTCCGAAGGGCAAGGGCAAGATGCCGCCGCCGGGCAAGGGGAAGGCAAAGCCGCTCGGAGCACGCTGTGTCCAAGAACCCGTTGTTATGTGTTTGTATGGTTGGTTTGTTGATTGTTTGTTGTGTTTTGTTTGTTTGTTTGATTTTTTTGTTGCTTTTTTTTTATAAATTGTATGTTTGGTTGGTTGTTTGTCATGGGGTTGTTTGTTTGTCGTGTGGTTGTTTGTTTGCTGATTTGTTTGCGTGCGGTTCTTGCTTGTTTTGTTTGTTTGCTTGATTTGTTTGTTTTGTTTTGGTTTGGTTTGTTTGTTGGCTTTGTTGGTTGGTTGGTTTGCTTTCTGTCGATTTGTTTTGGTTGTTTGTGTGGTTGATTGTTTGCTGCTTTGATTGCTTGCTTTCTTGCTTGCTAGTTTGCTTCTTTGTGTGTTTGTGTGTTTTGTTTTGCGTTGTTGCCTGTTCGCTTGCGTGCTTTGATTGATTGATTGGTTGAATTGTTTTGTTTTTTTTGTTTATTATATTTGATTTGATTTGATCTGATTCATTGGATGGATTGGGTTGGGTTGGGTTGGGTTGGGTTGGGTTGGGTTGGGTTGGGTTGGGTTGCATTGGGTTGGGTTCGGTTGGGTTGGATTGATTGATTGATTGATTGATTGATTGATTGTTTGATTGTTTGATTGTTTGATTGTTTGATTGTTTGTTTGTTTATTTGTTTGTTTGATTGATTTGATTTCACTTGATCGGATTTGATTGATTTGATTGATTTCATTTGTTTTGACTTGATTTGATTGATTGTCTGGATTGGATTGGATTGGATTGATTGGATGGATGGACGGATGAATGGACGGATGGATGGATGGATGGATGCATGGATTGGTTGATTGATTGATTGGATTGAATTGGATTGATTTGATTGATTGATTGGATAGGATAGGATTGAATTGATGGATTGGATTGCATTGAATTGAATTGGATTGGATTGGATTGGATTGGATTATATTGGATTGGATTGATTGATTGATTGATTGAGGGATTGATTGGATTGGATTGGATTGGATTGCATTGGAATGATTTGATTGATTGATTGATTGGATTGGATTGGATTGGATTGGATTGGATTGATTGGATTGATTGATTGATTGATTGATTGATGGATTGATTCATTGATTCATTGATTCATTGATTCATTGATTCATTGATTCATTGATTCATTGATTCATTGATTCATTGATTCATTGATTCATTGATTCATTGATTGTTTGATTGGATTGGATTGGATTGATTTGATTAATTCATTGATTGGATTGGATTGATTTGATTGGATTGGTTCGATTGATTGATTGGTTGGTTGGTTGGTTGATTGGTTGATTGATTGTTTGATTCATTGGATTGGATTGGATTGGATTGATTTGATTGATTGGATAGGATAGGATTGAATTGATGGATTGGATTGGATTGGATTGGATTGGATTGGATTGGATTGGATTGGATTGGATTGGATTGGATTGATTGATTGATTGATTGATTGATTGATTGATTGATTGATTGATTGATTGATTGATTGATTGATTGATTGATTGATTGATTGATTGATTGATTGATTGATTGATTGATTGATTGATTGATTGATTGATTGATTGATTGATTGACTTCTGTGTGTGTGTGCTGTGTATATCAGCTCGGGGGCGGGCGACGTTCTTCCCCGAAAGGTGGCTGCCAAGGACACACACACGCACACACATGCCTGTGCAGGCGCAGACGCACAGGGGAGTGTGAATGGAAGATGTGGGTCTCTGTAAAAGGGGGGAACTCCGTCGTTCAAGGTCACAAGGCATAGTTTGGAGACTACTCATTGGAAGCATGTCTCCGATATCGCGAGCAACCCTATAAGCAACCCTATAACCTCTCAGAAGTGCATTTGCAAGCACCAAAGCCGTGGCTGAAAGCTGTGAATGGTTGAACCGTTCCCCGGATCTTCCGAGTTTTTTCCCTGCGCAGCCAATGGATGTTGCGGCACCCGTTGCATGGGTGCGACAACCCAAGATGTTAATCTAGGTCCCCCAGCTAGGTGCCAACTTTTACCGCTTCCTTTTTGGGGGACGGTTCCCCTACTAAAATAGACTACAGAAAAAGTTGGTGCCCCCCTTATTCTAAGCTCTCAAATCTTGAGGACCTAGTAATTGCCGTTAGCAACTGCAAGTGGATACCAGTGGTGTGTATGGCTTGGATTTCGCAGAAGACGAAACACCCCGAGACCTGCCCAGGCCTGCTGCTGCTGCTCCTGAGGCGCGGCGAGGGCCGACTGGGGCTGTTCGGAGATTCGGCATGGGAAGGCTTGGCAAAGCGGCCAAGCATCGAGCCGATCCAAGCCATCGATCCAAACAACATGTAACGTGTGTAACATATCAAAGCTTAGTCAGGAAAAGTATTCGTCGATTGGAGTGATGCCTTCCTTGTTCCGTGTTTTGCTTGAGCCATGCGGCTGCATTCGGCGTTTGGTGTACCGCTCGGGCCCTGCTGTGCACCCAGTCAATGGGGCCCAGGGAGCATAGACCGCCTAGAACGTGCGGGCCCAGTTTTAAAAACTGGAAATGTAGAGCTTTTGAGGTCCGGGTGGCTCGCAAGGTATCCCCGCTCCGTGCTCTTACTTCTTTTCAAGTTCCCAAGTCCGGATGTCCAACCAAAACGATGGGTGTTTTGTTTTCCCAAAAGGCGTAGCAGAAGGGTTCCCGTTTGGAGGTTGGGGGTCCGGGGGTCAGGAGGTGTCCAGAATCCGAACGTTTACATGCGCGAAGCGTTCATAAGCCGTTTGTGGCCGCGAGTGCCGCGCTCGCCGGGATTAGTGACTTTTCGATGAGTCTTCAAGCGCTGAATTCGTTGTGCCTGTGCGTGAATCGCATCATTTGCAGCGTTGCATTTCGTTTCACTGCACAGGCGCAGTGTATTGCGAGGTCGTGTTTCAGGGGTGGTTGCTTCGAGGTGTCTTGCTTGGCAGGCGTGAGCGCAAGCGTTTGCGCGGGTGTTATTTTCGTTGGCCCTGTCGTGCAATCGGCTCGTTTTGGCGAGCTTGAACTTTACCAAACTCGGTCGAAATCACGCTGGCGCCACAGTCGTGCTAATTTTGGCTGCGTCGCTCGAACGTGGCAATTGCTTTGCGTGACAGGCGCAGCACTTTAATGCTCTTGGTGCAAAATTGCGTGGCAGGCGCGGTACTTTGGGCGCTTCTCGTGCAAACTTCGGGGAAGGCGCGGCACTTTCAGTAGGTCGAATCGCTCTCGCTGTGACGCGGCGCGCATTTTTTAAGACCCGGGCTGAACACGCTGCGCACTTTGGGTGGGTCGAATTGCTCTCGCTGTGGCGCGGCGTGTAGTGAATAGGGTTGGTGTTACGGTCTTCCTGGGTGATGTCTTTGGGCATGACTTACTTTGGGTCTGAAGGGGATGTCAGGAGGATGTCTTGGGGAGTCCTCTTCTTGGGATTGTAGTCTGCCTTCGGGTTCGTGGCCCCTATCAGGAAATGGAAAGCCACCCAACAACGGCCCTCTCATTTACTGTCCGAAATCTCCAGGCCTCTTCACTACAACCAGAGGCCTTGGCAGCTGCGTCGGTGCCTCAGACGGCGATGGCTTAGGAAGATGATGGGGTTCCGGGGGGGGTGAGGCGGGGGACCCTCTTGGGTGTGTTCTTTTGGGGGTGGTTCAAATCAAAGGGCTTAAGCTGTTCTCCATGTGGGCCCCCCACATGGACATGACATGGCTTTCATGGCACGACATGACCTGCCAATGTGTTGCTTTGCAAAATAATTTTCTGCAAAGCTACGAGCAACTTGAGGCAGCAGGAACTTAAGACACTCACGTTGGGTTTGCAGTTGACTCGCTCAGCCAGCCTTCCATTGCAGCTTGCACCTTGCAGCTTGCACCTTGCTTGCACTAAGGACAGGGGCAGAGGCAGGTCTCCGACGGGCTGGGTTAGATAGCCAAGTTGCTGTTTCTTTCGGTCGCTGTTGGTTTTTGGGGTCAAGTGGATTGGAAACCAGCATCTAACGATCCAGGTTCCACGGCAAGAATGGCAACCTGGTGGGCTGAGGTTCTGAACAAAGTTCGTAGTGCCGCATGGATAGCTTTACTCAGAGAAGGCCAGTTGAAGGGTACATCTTTGTGTTGCCCCCCTGAGCATTCGAACAATTGCAACCAGATGTGAGGAAAGCGTCCTAGCACAACTCCTGCGTGAAGCCTGCAAACATCCATGCAGAATCTGTTCCTCCCAGAGGTTTGTAAATGAAATGCGCATACTTTTTGGCCAGGAACTATAGTTGCTCCACGGAGCCTCCACGGCGCTTCCGGTCCAGTGTGCCTTGAGAAGAGTTTTTGTTTTAAGCTCCCGGCAAACAGAAAGAACGCCAAGTTGCTTTGAGTTCTTGGCTGGCCGCTTGTCAGGGTACCCTTTTCGGTTTTAGACTGGGACTCCACATATTAGGCTTGACTCAATAGAATCTGAACATCCTAGTCGGGTCTATCTTCTTTTTGGGGACCCGCCAAATTGTGGGTGTTCCTTTTGGTTTCCCTCTACAACAGAGCAAAAAGGGGTACGAACTCCAAAGAAAGACAGAATCATCTTCTGCTTGCCGATGGGGAAAAGAGGCAAACCCTGAGCCACAACCAAACCCCGGGTAGATGAAGGTTAGGACAATCCCAACCAAAAATAGCAGCGGCCGCCTTAGTTCTTTACATTGTTCTGGGTAGACCATTTTAATACCGGGTTTGACTATGCTCTTGAGCTCTTCGGCGCCTCAGGCGTCAGCGGCGCCAGCTGGGAAGGGCAAGTCAAGGCCTCAGAGCGAGTCGTTGAGTCGTGGGGTTCCTGAAGCCGCTGATTTCTTTTGGAAACAACAAGTGAATGGGGAATCGATGCGTTTGGGTTTTCCAGAACCTCTATTTGGCAACCAAGTCACTTGGAGGCTCATCCCAGTCGGGTGAAGACCCATGCCTCTCAGACACCAGTGACACACAAATGTTGAGAAAAGGAGGCCTCATGCTTGCTTGAGGGCGAGCGCATCGTCAGTGTGTTCGCTGGTTCAAACCTCTTCAGATTGTTTGGCCTACATGATCAATTTTGAGCATTGGGCCGTCTGCGCACTGAGGAAGGGCCCGAAAGGACCCAAAGGACCACCCGCTCCTGTCGCGGCCGCTCCTGAGCGGCTGCCTGAGAACGTGATACCGGCTTCCCCAAGGCTGAGATTCGCCTCAGCCACAAAAGTTGTAGAAAGCCGGAATGTCAAGAACGGGGTTGCATCTGATCTGCCTAGTTTATAGCGAGCTAACGCGCTCACCATGAGAAAGGTCCTTTACTTGGGGATCCGATTCTTAATTCAGCTTTTGGAATCATAGTAAAATCTGCATATCTAAAGCTTCTGGCTGTAGGCTATCGGCTTTTGATGTTGGGCCAGAGTGGGAGCCTCACTCTGGTACCCAGGTCTGCTGCTGCTCCTGCGGAAAGCGGGGCACAGGCAGCACAGTTCGGCCTTTGAAAGCATGGCCTTCTCCACCAGACGAAAAGGAAAGGACTACTTGGGATAATGTTCATGGTAAATTTAAAAAAAAAATCCTCCAGCATGGTTTGATGAACAGACGCGCGCAGGTTGCGGCTGAAAGCGCCGAAGCAGCAGCACCAGCAGCAACACCAGCGGCAGGGAAAGGAAAGACTCCGCCTCGGATTGCTCGAGCTTCTGACTTTTGGGCAATGTTAGCATTTGACGATGATTTGGGGGAGTATTCTTGTTGCCTGAACTTGTGATTTCTAGGAGCCGCTTTGGTTTGTTCAGCAGCTGCAGCCAGGCGTAGAATGTCACTAGGAGGGCTGGGGCGGATGAGTAATTTTATGGTTATGAGTTATGATCCACCATGCAGTCTCTGAGGAAAGGCCCAAAAGGCCCAAAGGGGCCTCCTGCTCCTGCCCCAGCAGCCGTAGAGCCTGCGACAGCTGAGTTCTAGCCTGAGATGCTGCAACATTGGGAAGGGCTGGCGGATTGTGGATGACTTGACACGCCCGGTGGCTGGGGGCTTCTTTGCTGAATCTAGCTGCAATGCTAAAGCGCCGGCAAGTGGAAAGGGCGTCATGATTCCATCGGAGTCGGATGCAGAGACATGTTTGACTAAGACAGACCGATATGGAAGCCGGCGAAGAAATGCAGTGCGCGGCAACCAGGTCTGCTGCTGTTGCTTCTTCGGAAGCCGCACCGGAGGCGGCTGTTCACGAACTATATGGAGACTGCAAGCAAGACTTGCAGGTTAAGGATGTCGATAGGCGTGATTTGGTGGCTCATACAGCTCCGCGCAGGTTGCAGAAAGCGCTGACGCGGCAGCCACGCCGGCGGCAACACCAGCGGCAGGGAAAGGGAAGACTCCGCCTCAGATTGCTCCAGCTTCTGACTTTTGGGCAATGTTAGCATTTGACGATGATTTGGTGGAGTATTCTTGTTGTGTGAACTTGTGATTTCTAGGAGCCACTTTGGTGTGTTCGGCAGCTGCAGCCAGACGTAGAATGAAACTAAATGAGACTAAATGACACTAGGAGGGCTGGGGCGGATGAGTAATTGAGCGTTATGAGTCATGATCCACCATGCAGTCTCTGAGGAAAGGCCCAAAAGGCCCAAAGGGGCCTCCTGCTCCTGCCCCAGCAGCCGCAGAGCCTGCGGCGGCTGAGTGCTAGCCTGAGATGCTGCAACATTGGGAAGGGCTGGCGGATTGATGCAGATCCTGGATGACTTGACACGCCCGGTGGCTGGGGGCTTCTTTGCTGAATCTAGCTGCAATGTTAAAGCGCCGGCAAGTGGAAAGGGCGTCATGATTCCATCGGAGTCAGATGCAGACACATTTTAGACTAAACAGACCGATATGGAAGCCGGCGAAGAGAATGCAGTGCGCGGCAACCAGGTCTGCTGCTGTTGCTTCTTCGGAAGCCGCACCGGAGGCGGCTGTTCACGAACTATATGGAGACTGCAAGTAAGAGTTGCAGGTTAAGGATGTCGATAGGCGTGATTTGGTGGCTCATACAGCTCCGCGCAGGTTGCAGAAAGCGCTGACGCGGCAGCCACGCCGGCGGCAACACCAGCGGCAGGGAAAGGGAAGACTCCGCCTCGGATTGCTGCAGAGGTTGCGTTTCGGGAAAGTGAATAGCCGCCAGTGGTATGAAGCTTGAAGATATATACTGCTTGTTGCCTGACTGAGCTCTTTTTTGCAGCACCGTCTTTGTGTTTTTGTTCAGTAACTGCAGCCAGGCGCAGACGCATCCACCAAGCATCGCCTCGACTCGGTGCATGAGTTTCAGGCCATGTCGACTGAGGAAAGGCCCAAAAGGCCCAAAGGGGCCTCCTGCCCCTGCCCCAGCAGCCGCAGAGCCTGCGGCAGCTGAGTGCTAGCCTGAGATGCTGCAACATCGGGTAGGGCTGGCGGATTGATGCAGATTCTGCATGACTTGACATGCCTGATGGCTGGAGCTTTTTCCACATGCTAGTGCGTTGCATGTTCCACATGTCTTGTCTTGGATGACGGCGCTTCTTTGCTGAATCTAGCTGCAATGTTAGAACTTTGGCAAGTGCAAAGAACATCATGGAAGAATCAGTGAGACACAAGCAACCAGGTTTGCTGCTGTTGCTCCTTCGGAGAGCGCACCGGAGGCCGTTGCTTACGCTGTTACAACCAGTTTGCAAGCAAGAGTTGCAAGTTCAGCATAATGTGATGATAGGCGTGCTCTGGAAAATCAAGCAAAGTGCTGCGTGCAGGTTGCAGCTGAAAGCACCGCCGCAGAAGCCGCCACGCCAGCAGCAACACCAGCGGCAACAGGCAAGGGTGGAAAGACTCCGCCTCAGTTTCAGGACACACCTGTGTTTGCTCAGTAGCTGCAGCCAGGTGTAGAGTGACACAAAGAAGGGCTGGGGAGGATGGGTGATCGTTTTGAGTTATGATCCACCAAGAGTCGCCTAGACTCGTTTGGAGCGGTGCATGAGTTTCGGGCTATGTCGGCTGAGGAAAGGCCCAAAAGGCCCAAAGGGCCCTCCTGCTCCTGCCCCAGCAGCCGCAGAGCCTGCGGCAGCTGAGTGCTAGCCTGAGATGCTGCACGTTCATTTGGAGTCACATGGAGACACATTCAGACTTAAAGCAGATGAATGACAAAGCGGGCCGAGAGGGAAGCGCACAGCAACCAGGCCCGCCGCTGTTGCTCCTTCGGAAAGCACACCAGAGGCGGCCTTTTGCACTGACAAGCCCATGAACTGCAAGCAAGAGCTCGCATGTGCAGACTGTCGGTGGTAGGCCAGTTCTGGCGAATCATGCGAAAGTGCTGTGTGTAGGTGGCAGCTGAAAGCGCCGATGCATCAGCCGCCACGCCGGCAGCAACACCAGCGGCAACAGGAAAGGGTGGAAAGACTCCGCCTCAGATTGCTTGAGCCGTTCGATTTTAGGAGATGTATGTAGTTCATCAGTGTTGTTATTATTAATGCATGCGTTTGGCTGAACTCTTATTTCCAAGGCTCGCTTATACGTTTTGTTCAGTAGATGAAGCAAGGTAAGGTGAATGGGTAGTAATGCCTCTCGGGCAGATATGTGGACGGGGCAATGTTGGCTTGGGAAACTTAGGAGGCTTCAGCGATGCAGCTTATCAGGCTGTTAGACAAAGAGGCAGATGTGTGGCAAGTAGCACGAATGCAGTTCTGAAAAGCTTTGGGCAGCGTAGGTGGGTCCACCAAGAGTCGTCTGGACTCGGTTAGAGCAGTGCAGGAGTTTCGCGTCACGCAAGAAAGTCGCGGCATGCAGTCGGCTGAGGAAAGGCCCAAAAGGCCCAAAGGGGCCTCCTGCTCCTGCCCCAGCAGCTGCAGAGCCTGCGGCAGCTGAGTGCTAGCCTGAGATGCTGCAACATCGGGTAGGGCTGGCGGATTGATGCAGATTCTGGATGACTTGACATGCCATCAGCGCAACGTTAGAACTTCAGCAAGTGGAAAGAACATCATGCAGGTATTCAGTCGGAGTCAAATGCAGACACATTTAGACTACAGCAGTAGCACAAGGAAGCAGGCACAGAGAATGCAGTGCACATCAACCAGGTCTGCTGCTGTTGCTCCTTCGGAGAGCGCACCGGAGGCGGTTGTTTATTCCGTGATAAGTAGTTTGCAAGCAAGAGTTTCAGACTCAGCATGTCGTTGAATGTCATTGATTGGCGTGCTCTGGAAAATCAAGCAAAGTGCTGCGTGCAGGTTGCAGCTGACAGCGCGGACGCAGCAGCCACCCCAGCAGCAACACCAGCGGCAACCGGGAAAGGAAAGACTCTGTCTCAGATTGCTCGATCAGTTGCATTTTGAGGCATGTGTGTTGGTGTGTTTTGTTGGATTATACTTGTTTGCTGAACTCGTAATTTTCGTCACACGCTTGTGCTTGTTCAGTAGCTGCAGCCAGGTGTAGAATGACACTAAACGACACTAGAAGGGCTGGGGAGCACGGGTGGTCGGTTTGAGTTATGATCCACCAAGAGTAGCCTGGACTCGTTTAGAGCATGAGTTTCACGCCATGTCGGCTGAGGAAAGGCCCAAAAGGCCCAAAGGGGCCTCCTGCCCCTGCCCCAGCAGCCGCAGAGCCTGCGGCAGCTGAGTGCTAGCCTGAGATGCTGCAACATCGGGTAGGGCTGGCGGATTGATGCAGATTCTGCATGACTTGACATGCCTGATGGCTGGAGCTTTTTCCCCATGCTAGTGCGTTGCATGTTCCACATGTCTTGGACGACGGCGCTTCTTTGCTGAATCTAGCTGCGATGTTAGAATTTTGGCAAGTGCAAAGAACATCATGGAACAATCAGTGAGACACAAGCAACCAGGTTTGCTGCTGTTGCTCCTTCGGAGAGCGCACCGGAGGCCGTTGTTTACGCTGTTACAACCAGTTTGCAAGCAAGAGTTGCAGGTTCAGCATAATGTGATGATAGTCGTGCTCTGGAAAATCAAGCAAAGTGCTGCGTGCAGGTTGCAGCTGAAAGCACCGCCGCAGAAGCCGCCACGCCAGCAGCAACACCAGCGGCAACAGGCAAGGGTGGAAAGACTCCGCCTCAGTTTCAGGACACACTTGTGTTTGCTCAGTAGCTGCAGCCAGGTGTAGAGTGACACAAAGAAGGGCTGGGGAGGATGGGTGATCGTTTTGAGTAATGATCCACCAAGAGTCGCCTAGACTCGTTTGGAGCGGTGCATGAGTTTCGGGCTATGTCGGCTGAGGAAAGGCCCAAAAGGCCCAAAGGGGCCTCCTGCTCCTGCCCCAGCAGCCGCAGAGCCTGCGGCAGCTGAGTGCTAGCCTGAGATGCTGCACGTTCATTTGGAGTCACATGGAGACACATTCAGACTTAAAGCAGATGCATGACAAAGCGGGCCGAGAGGGAAGCGCACAGCAACCAGGCCCGCCGCTGTTGCTCCTTCGGAAAGCACACCAGAGGCGGCCTTTTGCACTGACAATGACAAGCCCATGAACTGCAAGCAAGAGCTCGCATGTGCAGACTGTCGGTGGTAGGCCAGTTCTGGCGAATCATGCGAAAGTGCTGTGTGTAGGTGGCAGCTGAAAGCGCCGATGCATCAGCCGCCACGCCGGCAGCAACACCAGCGGCAACAGGAAAGGGTGGAAAGACTCCGCCTCAGATTGCTTGAGCCTTTCGATTTCAGGAGATCTACGTAGTTATTGTTATTTTTGCAGTAACGTATGCGTTTTGGCTGAACTCTTGGTGAATGAGTAGTGATACCTCTCAGGCAGGAAATTCTGGTGGCAACCTTGGTGATGGAAGAATGTTTTTGGAGTCCACCATGCTCGTTGTGAGATGTTTATGCGCCAAGAGTCGTTTGCACTCGGTTAGAGCAGTGCATGAGTTTCGCGTCATGCAAGAAAGTCGCGGCATGCAGTCGGCTGAGGAAAGGCCCAAAAGGCCCAAAGGGGCCTCCTGCTCCTGCCCCAGCAGCCGCAGAGCCTGCGGCAGCTGAGTGCTAGCCTGAGATGCTGCAACATTGGGATGGGCTGGCCGATTGATTCAAGTTCCGGATGGATTGAAATGCCTGATGGCTGTTGGACCGTTTGCTGTGATCTAGTTGTGCTTGTGCGTGGCATTCGCCACACTTGGAGGAATGCAATTTCTTCAATCTTGCTTCACTGTTTGAACTCTAGCAAGTGGCAAGAGTAAAGAGAAGACACTCAATTTGGAGGCAGATGGAGACACATTCAGACTTACAGCAGATGCATGACAAAGCAGGCACACAGAATGAAGCGCACGGCAACCAGGCCCGCTGCTGTTGCTCCTTCGGAAAGCGCACCAGAGGCGGCCGCTTTGGTCTTTATGAGCTTCAATCAAGAGCTTGCACGTGAGGGATGGCAGCTCTATGCCAACTCTGTTCAATCATTCGAACTGCTATGCGCAGGTTGCAGCTGAAAGCGCGGACGCAGCCGCCAAGCCCACACCAGCAGCAACAGGAAAAGGTGGAAAGACTTCGCCTCAGATGAATCGGCTGTTGAGTTTCTGGAAATGTATGCTATTGCTGGTTGTTGTAAACGCTATTTCCTGCATATCTCTTGATTTTCAGAACACCCTTCTGCTGATTGTTTAGCAGCTCCGGGGCAGATTTGGATAATTGTGATTCGCGGCTTCGGATCAATGACTAAAGTAGCGGAGCTTACAGGGTCAGCTACTCGTATAGTCCCCAGACATGGTACCCCGATGCAGGGGAAACGAACGATGCTGGCCAATACTTGGGCGTAAGGTTGCAAAGGTTGCTCGCGGGCGCTTTCTTCCAGGCCAGACGAAGGCGGCGTTTGTAGATGCCCTCAGCTTCCCCAATTGCCAGCTTGCCATGGAAACCGGTGTGCCAAGCCCCCGGAAGTTGCATCAAGGGTCCCTCAAGTTTTTGGGCGCTGAGGAAAGGCCCGAAAGGCCCAAAGGGCAAGCCGGCCCAAACCGCACAGCGGCTGCCTGAGCTGAAAGGTTTGGTTTCGGTTTGCTTTGGATGTCTCAGGATTCATTTTTGTTATGGTTGGGCACATGGGTTTTAAGAACCAGTCCCCTGGTCCCCTTTCAAAAAAAGGCAAGCCCAAAGGGAAGTCATTTAAACACGTGGCTAATCTGAACATGCTTGAAACCAGGGCCTGGTTTCATTGCTGTTCCCTGTTGCAATATATTGCTTTGGCCACCCCGCCTGACAATTCGACCGACTTTTTGGCGAGCACTTCCGGGTGAATTCTGGTGTCAAAACAGGGACTTGGCCCCGAAAACACGGATTCAAACAGTGGTGTTCCTTTTTTGCTTCTGTTCAAACCAAGGTGACGCACCCTTCAATCAGTGCAGATCAGAGACGGTTCTACCCTGCGCTCAGGGGTGCCGATGCAGAGGCAGGGACCAGATGGACTTCAACGCTGCTCCGTTTTGGGATCTCGTGTCGTGATGCCTTTGTGATCACTGCGGAGTGAAAGCCGACACGTGAGACACGTGCCAAGGGCTCATGTCTGAGGCTTGCCCGCGGCTTGAAGATCGGTTTCCACCAAGCCTCAGTTGTTCAGTGGCACCCTGTCTCCCCCTTTTTTTGGTGGCTGCCCCACAAAAATGGTCTTCCCCAAAAGGGTTCCCTTTTTTTGCCAGGGTCACTGAACAACTGAGAAGCCCAGGACCGCAATTCAGAAACCTGTCAGGATCCAAGATCTCACACAGCCCTGGAATCACAGATCCCCAAAAGTGTAGCTCCTTCCCCCCCCCCCAAAGAAAAAAAAAGCAGGCCGCGATGCTCCAGAGGTTTTTTGAACTCAGATCCTGGGTCCTTAGAAGTACTCCGAAAGTACCAGTACTTTGGGTGCGGTTTGCCTTCACGTTCCTGGAAATGTCGGCGCAAACGATGGAACCACAGGGCTCGTAAGCGTGAATGTGTGTGTGTATATAATACGTATCATGTAAATTAGTATGCGATCTATAATATATGAACATATATTATCATGCATATACACTGGTTTCATAGGAGCTGTAGTACGGCCTATTGAAACCTTGCAAGCATGCGGTCACCCAAGAGTCAGCGGGTTGGCGCTCGAGTTCCTTGCGCCAGAGCGATGCCACCTGCTCGGAGAACGAAGCGCCGGGGGCCTTAGTCCCCGGGCCAAAGGGCCATGGCGCTACGCGTGGGAATGCGAAGCTGGTTAGACCCCTTTATGTGGGCGTGGCACAAAGCAACGGCTAGGCTTGAGCAGCGTTTAGCCTGTGATTCCATTTGTTTGAGCCACAGCCATGCTTCATCTTAGTTTCCTGGAACCAAGCCGAGAATCCCAGTTTGATGCATGCACATGTCATCATGTGTGTGCTCGGGGTGACAGCATCATTTACTCTTTTAAAGGGATGCTGGAGAACCCTTGCCACGTAGACAAAGGCTGTTGGGACATTCAATTGCATGTATGTTGCATTTGGTTGTATGTTTTCTTTTGACACCGGTTTGGCCATGCAGATGTCATGCTGTTTGGTGCTATAGAAGGCTCATCAAGACTGCCAAGCTCAAACATTAAATGATACCTTTGTGTGCCAGCAAAATGACGGACAAAAATGCGAGAGGATCATTTTTGTCCACTGTGGCAGCATGTGGAAAAGTGATGGCAACCCTCAAGAGCACTGATTTCGCATCCTCGCGCCGCGGCCTAGGATGGACAAGGCGCGAATCTGCGGTTCCTAGCACCTGGGAACGGGCAGTTCTGTATTCGATCAACGGAAGCAAAGCTTGCCTGACACTGACACTTTCGAGGTACAATAGGGGGAACGTCATTTCAGCATGTTGCATTGGGCGTGGACCCAAACAATTGTGGTTGTCCCTTTGGTTTCCCTTCAAACCACGGTGAAAAGGGTACCGAGCTTCAAACAACACACCCATAGGCCCCCAAAGTGAGCAGTACATGTTTGCCTTTTGAGTCTTCTGACAGGCACCGGCGGCGACCAGCCTGAGTGCTGGCTTGCAGGGGGGCCAAGCACGATGGCTTGGCGAAGACGGGAGTCATGGCAGGAGTTTGTCTATGCATTAGGGGCGCAATGGGCAAGTTGCTGAGATCGAATTATTGAAGCTCCCAGGTTTCTGTGTACTGAGATCAAATTTGAAGTCTCGCAGGTTTGGCGAGTTGAGGTATGTCCTTGCCCGATGGGGGGGGGGGGAATTGGAGGTTGCGGTGAAAACTTCTTTGAGGTCCCCAGTGAAAGCTGCTGACACGCCGCTGGATGATGACCTGGACATGGCCTTCGATGCGTACCTGGGCTTGCAGTATGGCTCTGGCTCGATGCAGGTATGGCACAAGGAATCAGACTCAGAGACAATCCATGCCGGGCATGGATTATCTTGCTTATATGTCTTGCCCTCGGGTTGTGCCTTGTTCTTGTGTTCACGTGTTGAATTTCTTTCTTTGCGGACCCATCGCCCTGAAGCTTCGCCAAACAGCATGCTTGCAGAATTTCCGTTCAGCGGGTGCAGCTGCGCACTGATCCGGCTTGCCATGGGCATCGAACACAAAAGTGTAGCGCAAGTTCAACCTCATCCAAAGCTTCACCGCTTAGGATGTTTCATGAAGTATCGCCGCCCATGAACGAAAGGTCTCTCCAGGCCAACCAGAGTTTGACCAGAATGGCCCCAAGTCCAAAGCAACCTGCATCCAGAGGTCCAAACTTCTTGGCCTTGACAGGCCCCCGAAATGTTTGCGTTCGCAACTGCTGTAGATTTAGTGATGGTCACCTTGTTTCTCTCCGGTTGCAATTTCGGCTAAGCAAAAGGGGTTCGGTGGCGTCCTTTTGTCCCCGCCGGAGGACCTAACCTCGGACTCCCTATGCCATGTGCATGAGGCCCGCAAGCGCTGCGCGCGGGGAGGTGCGGGTCCCGAAGGGAAGTCTGTGGTTTTGATTGCTAAGGTAGCCTTGGTTTGGGAACGGGAAACCCAAGCAAAGCATGCCACTAGTTCCGCTAGTTCTATCTTATTCAACCAGAGGTTGTTTCATGGTCTCTCATGAAGCACCGGTTGTACTCAAGCTACTAAAGTTTGGGGGGTGGTTCTGGCGGTGCCGATTTCTCGGCCCCCGCCAAAAAAAGAAGAAGATATCTCCCCAACAACGAACCACTCAACGCACCCGAGAGATGAATTTCGGCTGTTTAAGATAGAACATATCACATTCTCGTGACTTTAGTGCCTGCTTCGGATTAATGAATGCATCTTGCCAGAAGTCCTTTGAATAGAAAACGAGCCACCCGCCTGAGGGGCTCGGAAGGAGCGATGGATGAGAAATGAATGATTGAATGGGGAAGCAAGCAATATGCACTCTGGACAGGACGTGCATTGCAAAAACTGTGCGCTGCCCGCGGCTAATTGACTTGGCTTTCTTTGATCTCCGTTCTTACCAGGGCCAGGAAGCTGGGCAGCACAAAGCTCATGCTTGGCCTGGCCATGCGTGGAAAGCAACAGCTGCGCCAGCCACAGCCGTAGTCCAAGGGCAAGGGGGCTGGGGTAGGTGACTTTCCATTGCAGGAACGCGTGGCCGTGGCTTGGTTGTGGCCCTGAGGGCCAGAGCTACAGCCATAGTCAAAGCGATAGTCCAAGGGCAAGGGGCTGGGGCCAGGTGAAACATGGTGAATCTGATGGTCTAAAGAATCTAAAGAGGGGCCTGAAGGTGGCTTGAAGTTGGTTGACGCCCTGAGTGCTTCTCACCATGTGGCTCATGAAGCCTTAGCTGCTGGAAGCTGGAAGTGAGTGAGGCGAGTGGTAGGTCATGGTCGGAACTTCGCGCCTCAACTGCCCCTACCACTGCCAACAACCATGGAAGTGTTCAAAGAGGAAATTGAGTCTCCCAAACGGGGTGGGAGGGCAACATAAAGCTTGACGCGTTCATTTCTCAAGCAGTCCGTTAACTATGTCAACACCAGGAGCACCGTCAGGTAACAGGAGTTGTGCTTGAGGTCAGATGCAAAGGTCCGCTCGCATGCCAGGGCACCTGAGTCAAGGCCGGGTGGGGGGATGGGACATGCAAACACCATAGGTGTCCTTTTTGGTTGTTTTGGTAGAAAATTGATTGCCCTGGTTTACCTGGTGGTTTACTCATCTACCAGGGCCATCTATTTACCCTAAAAGGACACCTATGGCAAACGTAACTTGCACACGGTCCTAGTGAGTTAAGATGCTTTGCGCAGCCGCGGCCTCAATTCCACTTCGCTTCACGTGATGTGAATCAGGTTGTGTAAACACCACGCGAGAGGCAAGGAGATGCACACCTTTGATTGAACCTTTGAATGGGACATGTACACCTTGTGCGTAGTTTGTCACTGCCGTTGCTTTCTCATCATCCGCAGCTTACTTACGTATGTTCTCAACATTTGGTGGGAAGATTGCCATGGTCCCATTTTTCTTCCTGCGAGAACCATGAAGATACTGCAAGAAAGGTAACACTCAGTCGACTTCTGGGACGTTGAGCTGAAGTTGAAATCCTACCCTTCTCAAGCAAGAGACCTCTCAGAGTCTCTGCTTTTCTCAGTGACCTGTCACAGGGATCCCTATTATATGTGCCTTGTTGGGTCATTTCTGGCATCGCCTGTAAGTTTCCCTTGCTAAGGATCATGGTTTAAGAGGAAATATGGGGCACCCGGTGAAGCAACTCGGGATTGAGTCCTTGAAGTTGAGAGGCTTTTGCTGTGGCCGGCAGTTTAGACTTTGCCGTTGAAATGCCCCGCACGGTTTTTGGCCGCCCCGATTTTTCCGCAGCCGCTTCCTGAAGTGAACCGCTTCGCGGTTCCTTGATTGGCCGGGATCTCGGCATCGGTCCGAGGTGCAGGGCATGGCCAAAGGTTTTGGTTCCTTGTAGTTCAGGTGACCCTTAGTTGGTGGTTGGATTGGTGGTTTGGGATTTGAGCCTCTGCTTCCTGTAGAGGGTAAATGGGCAACCCCTCCTTCACAAGCTCGAGGGGAAGCTGATTAGTTACACAAACCCGTAGAGGAGGTGAAATCGTGTAGCACATGGCTTGAGCAGTGGCACTCCAATCGATCCACTGCTCAAGGTGCCGTGCCTTGCCTAAGGCCATGCGCGCCAGAGGTGTTCTGGGCTCCTTGGAGAAAGTTTTTGGGTGGCTTTGTGACGTGCAAACGCCCCTGGCCATTTGCTTTGGATACCTTACCCCCTACTAAATATGTAGCTTTTGCGTAGCCCTCTTGTGTTGGGGCTTTTGCAAGAGGCCTGCACAAGAGAGCCGATGTTTTGGGAGCACGTGGTTGGGACCTTGGATAGATTGCAGGGTTGCGGATGTGTTGCCGCCGCTCCTGTGAGGAGCTACCTTTGATGTTTGTGGGGTTCTGATGCTAGCCAGTTAAGGCTGCAAGAGATTTGGCAGCAGCCTGTACGCAGTGTGAGGACGGACTGTTTTCTGTTTGAGGGTGCCTGTGGTTGCTGGTTTGCATGGAAATCACACAAAATCCAATCATTGTGTGGTTCCCTATTTTGAAATAAGCCTTGTGATTGTGCATGACACAATTAGGGATCTGTGTTGGACTGGTTGAAAAAGATGCCGAGATGCGACACCATTTTTTGAAGTGTCACAAGTTTGACGCATTCCTTAGTCCTTCCCGGCTCCACATCCTCAAATCCTGCTTGATGTTGGCAGCTTCTTCCAAGCTGCCGCACTGCCCAGAAGAGGCTCTAAACACGGCTGGTCTAGAAGATCTGACGACCCCCGATGGCATGATGGACGAACCTGATCGTGAGATACATGAGCCAGAAGTCAGATGGGTAATTTCAAGGGAGCACCCCCTTGAAAGTGGTCAGTGGACATAATTTCCCACAAGAATGATGTCCACCAAGGGCTCACCAATTAAAATTCACATCCAGACAGTGCGCGGGTCACACTGGCTTCTCACGAGAGGCTGCTGACCCCGTCCAGCAAACATGTGTGCGGTTCTGGTGCCTTGGGAAACCATGGGAAACTATACCACGGGGTCTGCAAAACCAACCGCAAAAACCATACCACAAAAACCATACAGATTGCTGAAAGGAACCATCCCACACTTTCCAAAACGAATCTTCGAGCTCAACCAGCTTGATCTTTGGCATTGTTGGGATGGCGGTGTGACCATCCCAGACACCCAGTCCCATCCTTTGCTCTTCTTGGGCAGGGTTTGTCTTTAAAATCAGCCAACCAAAAAAGGAGCCCTTGTGTTGCATGGGCATTGGGCTTCTGAGCCATGTATTGCCATAAGTCTCCTTTTTTGTTGGTCTGGTTGAAAATAGAGGGCCCTGGTTTAGCTGGTGGTTCCATCATCTACCAGGGCCATCTATTTTCCTCAAGAAGGACACCTATGTGTACTGGTATTACATGAGCCGTTTGAGAGTTGACTTCGAAACATTCCACTGGGCAAACGGAACCGAGGCGCGCTGTGTCTTCTAGGCGCATGGCGCGCCTGCTTCCAAGGCTTTCAAGGTGGCTCGGATGGAATTCTTCGCGAAAGGATGCCAGTCTGAGCATTGGTTGGAGCTTGGATTGTCCAGGATATGTGTCACAAGGGGACCCTCAAACAGCACAAACCCATATGGGCCATATGGGTGCGTCTTTTTTTGAGGGAAGCCCCCAAAAGAATGGCTTCGGTTCCTTTTGGTTTCCCTTCAACTGGATACCCTGAAAACCCGGCGAGCCACCCATGTCAAAGTGATCCTTGGTTTTGTTTGCCCGCCCGCGCGATGGCGATAGCTCCCAGGCAGCCTTTACTCGTCGCCGCGATCAAGGTCTCCCGTATCTTTGCGCGCGGCCTGCAAGCAATTCGTGAGGAAATACTGGGGATGGTTGCGAAATCCGTTCGCACCACGAAATGAAACCATGGTTGAAACCACAACGTTTGTTGGTATTTACAGGGGAGTCATCAGGCACCATGGCTGCCGTTGGCCTAGCGTGTTTGGAACTTGACGGGCCGCAGCTTCCATTTTGCGGGGCTCTTCACACGGCTCCATCCAGTTGGGCGCTCTTGTGCTTTGCATGCAACCATTGCAACCATTGCACCAAAGTATGCACAAAGTCCCAAGACTACATCGCCCGAGATCATACTCAAGAGATGAAACAGGGTGTTTGCGGCTTGGATTATCCAAGCCACTGCTGACTACTATAGGACAATAGGTTGAATAAAGTTTTGAGCCACATCTTGTCACCTTGCTTCATGTTGACTACCACTGAAGTTGTTTGTTGAACATCGAGCGAGCAAATTGCACGTTGTTCGCTTCGCGTTGTCTCTGACTTATTTCCTTGTCCATCGTTGCAATGGATTGCGACCGAGCGTCTAGCCCTATTTCCGACAACACTGGCGGTTTTGATGCATATTGGTACGTGTTGACCCCAATCACCAGATGGCTTTTTGACCACTGACAGATGCCGGCCACGGGTCGGAAGGATCCAACCGATTCAACGATTCAACGTGGCTATGCCTATCTATCAATGCACCCAATGGCGCCGGATGTAGCAAGCACCATCATTCGGGGTACCCAAAACGAGTGTTTGCTGGCAAACGAGTGCCAGCTTGTAGTGTCATATGTAGCACTGTGGAATCCAAATTGGTTAGGTCCATGTTTGCTGTCTTCGGGATGGGGCTTAATAAGAAGATGTCAGGGGACAGCAGGTGCATGTTGACCTGTGTCCAAGTCATGCGAACACCTCTTCGCCTTCCGCGACCCCGCCAGAAACGCCGGCACCCGAGGCTGATGACTTCGACTTTGGAGAGGTGCCCTCATCCACGAAGCCCAGCAAGGCAGGGGCACTCCCTAAGTTGCAACTTGGGAATTTGTCCCTTTTTTCCCCCATGCGCTCCAGGATGTTCATGTTGTTCACAAACCGCCTGGATCAATGTCGTGCTTGTTGCTGAATTCGTTGGGAGTTGGGGACGGCACATGTTGCCAGGCGCTAGCATGCTCAGAACGTTTCACAGCCGAGCTTGAGCACAAACCCCGTTGTGCATCGCTCCCCATGTGAGGCTGCGCCTAGTGACCCATCCGCAAAGAGAGGGTGGGGCCCCGGCTGGAAGTATTGTCAATTTGTTCAAGGAAGTTTGGTGGGAGATTGCGTGACAAATTCATCAGTATGCAACATATTGGTCCAGCGTTTTCAAGTGTTAGTAGTTGAAGAGCTTTGCTTTCTTGGCTTCCAAGATAGGAGGTTGATCATGCAGAGCAAGGGTCAGAGACAGTGAGCATCTCTGGAAAGATCTGTTCAAGGAAGGCAAAAAGCGGATGCAACTTGGCACAGCTCAAGGCCAAGGCTGTGTCTGGCCGATGTGTTCCCATGCAAAGAGTATCTCGTCATTCCCACACCGTGATTTGGGTTGAACCCCCAGCGGGCCACTAGAGCTGGTAGTTGCTGAGCGCAAGAAGCGACCGTTGCTTGAGGGTCCCCATACTGCAAAGCTTTGCCGTGTGACTTGCATGTGACCGACTGCTAAAGTCAAAGCAATTGGAGTGGTCGCCCGTCCAAAGTTTATCGAGGCGAAGTGTCAAAGTGTCCACCAGGGCCTGCCATGACCATAAGCACGGCGCGATTGATATTTCAGCATGGGACCTGCCACTCAAGGCAGATCGGTTGCAATGGCCGACGATGGCGATGATGATGACGATGATGATTTCGACGATGAGGCCTGGCTGGCGTAGTTGGGTGGTGCTCTTTGTACTTTTGGTGTCCCATATTCAGCTGGACTGAATTCCCGACAACTCCTGCAAAGACACCGCATTGCACCCCGAACGATCCCTTGCCCTCATCAGCAACCAAAAGGCAACCAGCACCAAGATCCAACATGAGACAAGTTCAAGCCTCGTGGGCAATCCCTGAGGCTCTATGTTGCGCTGCAGATTCAAAAATCATGTGAGAAGGATCAAGAGGTATCACCTAGTGCCAGCGGGTGTATCCATGCCTCTACAAGGGATATGTTTGACATGCGTCAGTACTTGGATGCATTGAAATGGTTGACCTTTCTGTGAAACCAGCTTTGGGAACCTACGCCCATTTGCGAAACTTGGGCAATCCCCCAAGCATCAGCGTTCATGAAGATGTTCCTCTCGCTGCTGCTTTCAATAGCGGTGACGTGGCAATCCTTCTATTGTTCTCAAACTGGAGCCAACGCTGGGGGCGTGTACACGTCGGCCCACTTTTGCCAACAGAAATCTGTGCAATGTGTTTGGAGACTTATGTCCCTTCCTGTTGCTGGAGATGAGTTTGCTGTGCCCTGCAGACACAGACGTCTTTTCCCATGCCACTTTCGAATTATCCGGGGATGCCCACTTCCCAAGTCCCAATCCAAGTACACCCAGTTGATATACCCTCCCACCCACTGACATGGAACCTGACAGTGGGGTCCTGGAGGACTATTCTCCCTTTAAAGGCACCCTCTGGTGGGTTTGGTTCTACGTTAGTGCACATGAGGGTAAACTCCTCCAAAACCAAAGCTGCTCGTTTTTTTCCGCAGCGCCGGGACGAGCCGGTGGACAACAACAGCATCTTCGCCGTGCTGAGCTTCGGGCTGCTGGCGCTGGGGTTCTTTGGCAACCGCAATAAGTGTTGCACATCTTTCTATTGGGACATGCAAAGCTTCGATCAGAAAACAAACAAGACAATGACAACCCCAGCCCAGATCGAGGTTTGTAGGCGTGAATCCCCTTTTGGAAACTCCGGGGGGGGGGGGGGGGAAAAAAACAACGCAAAAGTTATCAAGACACCTAGTGCAAAATTCAAAGCGCAAAACCCGAGACAACGGCACCCCCAACACGCTCGCGAGGGCGCGGCCAGGTGTGACATGTAGTTCCCGTGGTCGGGCAGGAAAGAGAGTATTTAGGGGTCAGAGCGCCCTGAGCGCTACAAAAACCAGTAAAAGCAGTAGTTTTTTGACTGTAGTGTAGCCATGCATGTAGCAGTCTGTTTTTGCACAACTTATGCAGAAAGTATCAGTCAAGGCAATGACAATCATAGATAGGAGTGGCTGTTTAGGGGGGTCTTGTGATGTGCTTGTCATTTGATGTCATTCCCATGTCATGTCGGACATTGAGATGGCATCTGTCGAAGTTTGCCTTCAATGTACATCAATTCCCGAGCATTCCAGCACCACTAGTGCTGCCACCAAAGGCATGGCTTGTGCGACATATGCAATCCGAAGGACGTGTGTAGCACCTCCAGCAATATTGAACTATGTTATTGTCACTTGGCTGTGGATCAAAACTAGGTACCCAAAAATGGAATCCAATGGAAACATGGACAAACACCTGTGGTCCAGTCGAATTTTGACCCACACCCATTTGGCAGTTCAATCGCAAAGCTGCTGGCCATGGGCGATCCGCACGACTCTGAGGCTCGTTGGTTTCCTGATCTTTCAGGCTCGGCTGGGCCGGGGCTGTGTCGGGGAGGGACGAGTCATGGCATGAACCCATCTAGGCTTATGGGCTTCTCTAAAGATGGACCCTCCCCTCCCTAGACCCGCCCAGGGGTCCATGATTACTTCTACAGAGAGAGAGAGAGAGAGAGAGAGAGAGAGAGAGAGAGAGAGCGTTTAGGGCCTTTTGGTGCCGAGATTGGGGACCAAAGCTGTTTCGGACTCGAGTCAGTCTGCACTTCTCCCACGACACGCAACAAACTGTGGAGATGTGACTGATGTAAATTTGGGTAGACGAAAGCGGCAGGCAAACCAACTCTTAGGCCCCCTTTGCGGGAGAGAGCTTGATGCTTGACACCTGCAGGTGAATCAGCTGCTTGACTGCTATTCTCGCCAGTTGAGACTTTGGCAGGTTGCGCGCGTGTGCAGAATATTGGTATAGATGCGAAACTGGTTGAAGACGCAGCTTTCCTCCATGCAGCGGCACGCATGATCATGATCAATAGACATTTTGTTTGCATGTCGGTTGTGAGAGGAGTCTCCAGTCGTGTGCCTCGGGCATAGCAACCTGTCCCTTGCCGAGGCAGAACCAGGCCTTCTCTGGAACTTCAGACGCCCCGCAGATCAAGAAGGTTCAGGCATGTGCATGTGACATGGAACTTGAGCGCCGCGTTGCATATGGTAATTCTGAGTGTGTGCTGAGGTTCTAGGTGCAAGGTTCAAGGGGCTACACCCTGTTGCAGAAGTCGATGCGTTTGTGTTTCAAAGTGTGTATTCCAGTGGGTCTCGATTTCCGGGACTTCGGTAGAAGTCCTTGCCCCTTAAGCACGCGGTTCCTCGCAGAGGGTTGCAACATTTGATTCTTGGCGTTCGCAGTTGCATGAATGTTGCATGGGGCAGCTTGGCCATCGCAGGATATGGCCTGCATGCCATTCGCCAATAGGTGTGTGTTGTGTTTTTTTGCGCAGTCGGTTCAAAGGGAACCAAAAGGAAAGCCATGGGGGCCAAACCCTGGGACGTACCTCTCATCTTGTCAGGCTCCTAGGATAGCTAACAGAGTCTGAGTTGCATGTTGGACACAAAGCAGGGCATTGGGATAATGGCAGTTTCCTCACTCCCGGCGGAGGGAAAGAGTACAGAGGCGGGTTGGAGTTGGCACTCAGAATGTCCGATGCAGAGACTGCGACTGTTGGATATCTTTGACTTTTGCAGGCGGTCTACGACACGTACTTTGCTGAGGAGGTGAAGTAAAGAGCTGAATGCCACCAGAAGAGTATGCTAATCGTTGACGGAAACGAAAGCCTAGCCTTGGAAGAGGGACTCCCAGCGATATGACTATTTCTGCAAAGTGTGGGTGATTGCATGAAATGGCTTAGCATGAGGCATCGGCTCTCCTTTGAAAGTTAAAACAGACGTCTGGCGGTCGAAATAATGGCTGCAAAGTGGCCAATGCCGTATGAAGTGCGAAATATGATTCGATGCACAGCTTGGCATATCTCGATGTTGTCTCTACGCCGTTGATCAAGGTGACACTCAAGTAAACGGAACATGGATGATCGCACTGAGCAGCAAACGGGGACTGCATCGTGAGTGTGACATCGCGGCAGCTTTAACTGCCGCAGCATTTGGTTGTGCTGTGTGAATGTTTTTCAATTTCTGCCCAGGAAGCGAGGCGTGATAAAAGGAGACTCAGATGAGTTCTTGCACCATCCACTTGGTTCAGTTCCGTGGGCTAGTGAAAAGCAACACTGTTCTTGGCGCCAGCGCGTGCAAGTGCGAATTCTTCATGCCGAGTTCCTGCCGCGCAAAGGCAGCATAGTGTGTGTGTGGCGTGCAAGAAGACACTGCCGCTACTGGCGCTTGCAGGAAAATGAAGCGTGAGCAGGGGCAACATACCTAGATATTATATAATATATATATATACACACGTATTTGATAATTTGGCCAAACTTTGGCATGCAGCTGGAGCTCCGAGTGCGAGTCTTCATGGGCAAAAAGGTCGGAGGAGATGCCAAAAGGCCAAACAAGAGTGACAGAGAGAGCGAGAGAGATAATTTGCTTTACGGCCGAGCGATGACATGCCAAATTGTTTGGGGATAGTTGGTTGCACTCTTCTTGAGCAAGTTGTACATGCAGCGGATGCAATAGCGAAAAAAAAACAGATCCATCAATTAGAGGTTGTGGCAAGAGAGCGGCTTTTAGCTCAAGACTGCAAGAAGCTGACTTACTGGGAGATGCTCAAAGCGCAACTCGGCTGCCTTTGTCGTGAAAATGGCGGGGGCGCAGCAATTTTGGTACCGCTCTCCAAGTGCCGAGCCTCTCCCAAAGTTCTGCGTTACGCCGTGAGCAACTTTCCTGTGACACCTGGGCTTGTCCCTTTTCTGGACACCCGTTATCGGGACCCCCTTGAAGGGACACCAAAAGGAAAGCCACCTGCACGGTGCCCTGGGACACACCCACCTGGACGGTGCCAGAAGTCGACAAGCTGAGGCTTTCTTTGGGTTTTTTGGCAGTGGTGGTGCAGGCGCGAGCACTCCGAAAGATGGGTGGACCCCCCCTTTTTGGAAGTAAGGAGACAGGTTTCCTTTTGCATTTTGTGGCTCATTGACTTGCAACATCTGAGGCTTGGTCTTGCATCAATTTGGAGGGAGACAATTCCTCAATGTCCCACAACGGGGACTCACATAGCATGTCTCATGTTTCGAGTGACTACATATGGGGGTTGATCAGTATTCCTGGCCCTCAAATGACCATGGGTAACTGTACCTTTTTGGTGAGAAATATCATTTGTTTGGTGGTTTTCCCCAATGGTCATCCCATGTAAATGACCTTTTGATCAACCTCCATAGTTTGGCCGCACCGGGAAAAGCAATAGCTCCAAAGGTCCAAGTCTCAGATAGTCCCCAGAATGCTTTTTGCATGAACGTATCTCATCCGGAGACAGCTCAGCGATTGGCTTTGAGACGTTTAAGCGTCCCCAATCATTGGTCCATGTCAGTTTCCTTGCTTGGTTCCGGAGCAATTGTCACGTTTGATTTCCATGTTGAAACCAGGAATGCCACTTGCGCTGCCGACAGCCTGGAGTCACGGTTCAGTCCCCTGACTCTTAAAAACAGTTTGCGAGCAGAAAGGAAAATGTAAGACTCACCAGCTGATGCTTGAAAAGCGAAAATGTGCAGGTGCTATGGCGTTTTAAGGAGGGGCATACAGTTGGTGGATGAAGCCACGCAGAGCGCGATTGTTTCGTCCACTTGTTCGAAGAGCAGCTGGGAGTGTCTTCTTTGAGTCACAGGGTGCCCCTTTTTGCGTGGGTTTCAAAGGGAAACCAAGACGAAAGCCACCATTTTGGGAAAAATACAAGTCCTTGATCTTAACAGGCCTTGGCAGGTCTTGGAGTCTTGGCTAACAGCGATCTAGTCGTTCAGGCCGACCTGGCGGCGCTCCCTTCGGACGATGAGTGCGCTTCGGGTCAATGTGCACTGAACGCACTGCAAGTTCGGAGTCAGGAAGGCCCGGAGTTCGGAGTTGATGCTTTCGCATCTGCTTTGGAGCGTCCAACGTGTGCAAGGATGGTGCCCGTTTTCGTTTGTTTGGGTCGTGTGCCGGACACCATGAACATTTCTGGCGCTTAGACTATTCGTGCGGAAAAACGAAAGGCCACGTGGCCGAGCGAGATAGAGCCTCCCTAGAAGAGCCGCTGAGGCGTATGTAGTGGTGACACTGCCAGAAGTTGCACGTTAGTGCCCCTCGCAAATTTTATAGTAGGCGGCTACAGCACATTGTATTGTGCTAGGGCAGTGGTACTATGCCAACTTTGAACCTCAACTGTATGTCAGTCTGTGTATATATATATATACGTATATATTTATCTATAGGTTGTTCACTTGTTTGAACGGATTCCGTCGTGTTGTGCAGATAGGACATCTGGCAACCACTCAAATGTATTGACATTCAAACATGTCTAAAAGATAGACGGTGTTGGTTGAAGCCGGATGAAGTCAGTGCAGCGAGGCCTCCTTTTGTCAGTTGGCCGGTGGCAGGTGTGGACAGCAACGAGGACATGGCAGCGTCTCTGGCCGCTTGGGTTTGGTCAAACCTCGCAGGTGTTCGAGAAATGAGGGTACCTTCTTTGGGATGGTGCTTCAATGAAACAAGGGAGCCCTGTGTTTTGCGGTCCTGAATTCACATCTAAACTTGTTTAATGTTAGACACATTGACGCGGGTGATTGGGAGGTAGTCACGGATGCTTGCTCACTATATGTACCAGCGCACATCCAGCCAATGTCAAATTGCTCCGAATTCCACTTTAGTGTGTTTGATCTAAAATAAACACAAGTTTGCGCCATGGCTGATATCCAAAGGCATCCATTTCGGCCAGGCTTCCCCATCCATTTTTTCAGTTGGTTGATTTGCAATGTGCGTAGACGTGGGGGCTTGCATTTGGGCCGGCCGTCGCTTGATCGCCGGCCATTTTCTGATTTCGCGTGCAAGCGATTCACTGGGTGTAGAGTCAGGGCCGTGGGGAGCTGTGGGCTTCAAGAAGGCATGTATTGAATTCCCATTGAGCAAGCATTCAAACAAGTTGCCCAATGATCGACTCATCTCCAGGCTGTTGGTCTACCTTTGAGAGCAAAGATTTGAGGGGCCTTCAAGCCAGGACCTTTTGCACAGGGGGAAACCCTGTTCCAGCACTTTGTGTTTGGCAACAGAAGTCTGGGTGTTAACAGAGCCACACACACACACACAGAGCCTGTGATCATATTGAGCTCTGGCATGAGGAGCCCCCTTGAATGATTGAAATGCGGAAAACAAAAGCCCAACTGAAGTGGCCCCCAAGTGGCGGTTGAAATTTGATAGCAAACAGAGCTTTGGTGCGTTTTGCTTGGATGTTAGGACTTTGACTTTTGGCCACCTAGTGGGGGTTCCGAATTAAACCACTAAAAGTTAAACTCACTTTTAGCAGGGCGCCCCGCAGATTTCGTAACCGAGAAAAGGCACGGGGCGCGATTTACGGGGCGCCCCGCAGAGAGAGAGAGAGACATCAAGCCGCTGAGAACGAGAGCGCAGCCATCGCGGTAGAGCTGAACCAGACGGGGAAACTCTGGAAGCTCTACCATGCCTCTTGGCACCGCTTGGAATGCTTCAAGGGCTGGTTTTCCAAGGGTACCTGACCCACCTCTTGCTGCTTCAAGGGCTGGTTTATTTGTTGTTTTTCGAGGTTACCTGATATATCTTTGTTCGAACCTCCCGCAAGTCTAGGTCCCCTAGCTAGGTGCCCTCTCTTACCGTTTCTTCTTTGGTTGAGAGGGTTCCCCTACTAAAATAGACGACATAAAAAAGGTACCCTTATTCTAACCTCTCTACTGGAGGACCTAGAAGTGTGTCTTCAGAATGGAGCCGCTGTGCGTGGAAGTGTGTCCGCTCTGCTGATTCTCCGTCTCACTAGCAAAAGCAGGGCTCAAGTTTGGACAGGGCGTTGAGGAAGTAGCGGCCTCTGTGGTGTGGTGGCTTTACCTCCGTTGTGCATCCCCCTGGCCGAATTAACAGGATGTCAGGCATTTCTGCCAAGCCTCGAATTGATCCACCATGCAATTGCAGCATCCAGGAGTATGCCAGGTTCGGGGTGTTCCCTTGCTCATAAAGGTTTCTGAGCGAAGAGAAGCCAGCCGAGATTGGGCCAAGCCACAGTGCGACACAAGGGTGCAGCTTGAATCATAGAGGGTTTGTGTCAGAAGGACCCCCTTCAAACCAGAGGGGCTATTTGAATGCGATAGATGGCCGTAGGTTTCCCACCAAATGTGGAGCGCTTGAAAGATTTGGAGAATGTTCGAGATTTGGTAGGCGACGGGTAGAGTTTGCGCCTTTTGGCTGTTTCTGAGAAGTATGGGGCGACCGCCGCTGAATGGTGCCAAAAGAAAATAGCCTGTGTGCTCCTTTGAGCCTGGTGCATGCTGCAAGTCCTGCTACCTTGCTGAGCTTGCGTGTCATCTACGCAGTTTCCTTCATGCGGGCAGATGTTTTAGTTGGGATTCCCGGCGATGATCGCTGCTTTCCTTTCTGAGCCAAGCCGGAAGGAAGCGCCTCGCTCAGGCCACAAGCCCAGACATCGGCCCCCAGATCTTGAAGAATGGCTTCCGCTCAGGCGCCAAAGCCAGACTGCGAGAAACGGGCCACAAAATACGTATTTCCCTTCCCGTGCGTTCGTGGCATTTTCCCCCACCCCGCAACTTGACACCCAGTGGAATTGGGGCATCACTACTTCGGGTCTTTTCAGGCTGTGGAAGAGCTCATTTGCTTCAGCTTCAAATTGTTCTCTTGGGCATTCTGAGAGGAAGCGCTGGCTTGAGCATCCAAGCCAGCTTCCAATCCATCCCTTCATCCATCAATTCATCCCTTCGTCCATTCTGCAGTATCCATCCCCATCATTGAGGCCCGTCCCCTGCTCATCCCCTGCCCATTTACGCCCATGTCCAAGCCCGTGACACCTCTCTATCACATGTCACCAAACAAATCCCGATTTGTGCCACACCAGCATGGCCAGTTATTCAGGGAAGTATGTCTACAGTAATTACACCCAACCAGTTAATGAGCAATTTGTAAGGCTGGGTCTAGTTTTTGAGGTTTCGTCTTTGTGCGTAGCTTGCCAGAAAGTTCATGTCCGGCCCCTTTGCCGTGAGTCTTTGGCCAAGTAAGATGGCATAACAAGTCCCTTTGCCAGGCGACTATCATGCGTCGTCGCATGATAGTCGCCTGGCAAAGGGACTTGTATAAATGATAGCTGTTCGATTTCGGGCGGCAAAGCTTCCTGATTTCGTGGCCCGCCAGGACACTCTGGCTGGTGTGGGGGCGCCATCTACTTTGGCAACTCCGCGCAGGCAAGTGTCGAGCTTCGCCCAAAGGGAAACCAAAAGGCAACCAGCCGTTTTGTTCGGGTACCCTATGTTGACACATACTCACATGCTGGTCTTGAAGCTGTCGTTGCTTTCGCTCCACTTTCGCTCCATGCTGGTGTTCAGGAGCGGGAGGGAAGCTTCCTTTTTCAGCTTGGCAATTGGGGAAAAAAAAGGCTGGAAATGGTTGGTGCATGTCGTACATCGAACACTACAGGGACATCATTGATTCTAGCGGGAATCTGAGCCTGCCTTGCAATACTTTTCTGTCCCTGTGGCCTTACTCTGGGAGGGAGGGGGGGGTTCAGAAATGGGGTGCCCTTTATAGCTGGCTTCCTGTTGTGACTCCCTTCACGTGGGACATCCCAAGTGAACAAAACAACAAAACCGGTAATGCTGATTTCTGGTGACCGGCCTGGCCCAACAAAGAAACTAGCTCGAAACCCTGGTTGAGCCCTCTGGCAGGAGACAAAGTGGAAAGCGGCGTCTTGGCAAGTCGCATCACCGCTCGTACGCCGAGTTTCGAGTTTCCAAGGGTGTTGGGGGAAGGCCTGTGGGCAGAGAGGTTCTTAGGGCAGGTCCGTTGGGTTTCCAGGGGACAAGCTTGAAAGATCCAGGACTACTCTAAGTGAAAGGTTTGAGGACAGGTGGACTTGAAGCCCACTATTGTTTCGATAAACTGGTTTGCCGGTTCATTGTTGGCATTGTTTAGTATTGCTTAGTGGCATGGGTTCCAGCCACACGATGGGTTTGCAATGCAAGCACCGCAAGCACCAAACACAACCCCTTGACCTGCCCCAGATCCATGAAAACCCGTGTAGATGGGTTCCTTTTGCACGGGTGCAAATCATGTGTCAAGCATCCTACCCAAATGGGGACAACGAGTCACCCAATCTATGGACTGGTCCTTTTGCGCTCTTCAAGGGATGCTTGGGGTTAAGCTGGCGCGAGTGAGTGCTTCCAAGACTTTGAGATCTAGGGCCGGCTGGTTGCCTGTGCTCAACAAGTATACGAGTGTGTGCCAAAAATAGGGCGGGGGGGGGGGTTCTCTTGGCGTTCCCTTTCAAACCACCCCAAGAAGGGTACCCTCAAAAAACACGAACCCCCCCCCCAATTTGTTTCAAAGATGTAAATGCATGCACAAATATGGCTGTGGGTCAAAGCCAATGGGATCCCATTTTGGGGTCGGTGAATTCACCACCCATTTTAGAACCTATTTGAGTGGTTGGATTGGGAAGTTCACTGGGGGCTAACCGATTTGGATTTGACCCATGGCCCACTACCCCATCGAGCCACACCGAAGGTTGGCGCAGACTCCCACCAGGGCTACATCATAGAAGCGATGGTGGATGTGGGCCATGTGAAGAAGATGCCTTGGAACTGTTGCTTGGACCTTGAAAAGCGTGACGCTAAGAAAGGGGGTCCCCCTCTTCAAATAGCGTTTAAAGGAAAGAACCCCATGTCTGGGGCCCACCTTGAAAACACTGTTTTTGCCCATGGGGAAGACTAGATGAAGATATTCTTCCTGCAAGGTGGAGGCTTGGGTTGAAGCCAAGCGAAGGCAGAGGGGACGGCCAGCCGCAGGTTGGGAAATGTTGAGTAGGCAAACCAAAAATGTTGGGCCCCTCTCGGAGACCCCGATGGCCGTGCAGGCTGAAAGCTCCCGACAAGAGGAAAGTTGTGCGACGAATGACGTGGGGAGACATAGTGATAATGTAGGCGGACAAAGTCCGCGTCGCATCTCTTGACCCAGCTGTTCTTGGGGTGTTCAAGCTTCGAACGATCCAGAAGAGTCTTGAGATCATGGGGACGAACTTGCACTGAGATCAGATGCTATCAGGTCAGATCAATCAACTGTGAATTTTGTTTGGGTCACAAAAGGTTTTGGGAAGGGGGGGGGATGCGGCGCTCAATGAAACAATGAAACATCCCGACCAAGTATTGTGTGGGGCGGATACCAAAAGCATGGCGTGTCACGAAAGCAACACCTGGCTGTCCCATTGCCAACCGCGAGTGAAGGCAGCAATCCTGCACAAGCCACTCAGGCAGTCATTTCTTTAAGAACTTAGAACCGTCAAAATCAACTGAGTAGCCACTGCCAGAGCTGCCATGAAAGAGTATTGACTTGGTGCTTGGAATGAGTAAGGTTTCAACAAGCAGCGTTGTTTTGAAGATCCCTAAAGGAAGCCGCACGCCGAGGGCTATTTGCCCAGGCTATGTTCGGAATCCCCGCCCACCCACCCACCCCGAGTATGGTCTTGTGGTTGAGGGATCCGGTTCTATGAGCGACATTGGCAAGGGAAACCAAAGGACCCGACGCATGCGCCCAAAGTGGAGACTTTGCCTTTGGTGTCCCTTGAGACCAATCTAAAAAGGGCACTCTCAACAAACACACTCATACTGAGGGACAAAATCTTGCAAGCACCATGAATACATACACCTACCAACTGGTGCCAAATGGATTTTCCATCCGCAGCATGGGTCGGCATTTCCGGCAGTCAGTGCTAATTGCACTGCGGTCTTGGACATATCCTCAACGGATAGGTTCTATTTGCCAGGTGGCTCCTGGACCCTCGGGGATCAAAGACCCTGAGGGTACACCTTTTCGAGTGGTTCAAAAGGGGATCGAAACGGAAACCCATCAAATTGGTGGGATCCCTTATCTCGACCCCGTATGGAGCACTGTTGGAAGCGTGTTTTTGTTTGGTTTGGTCTCGTGAGGCTACACCAGCTCCAGCTGCATTGCGAGCCACCCCAGCTTCGAGGGCCATGTGGGATGCCTCTCCCACCACTACTACGGCCACCAAGTCCACAAGGAGGCGCCAAAGTGGCTAGGTCCCCCAGTAGTGCCCTTTTACCATTTTTTTGAGGCAGGTTCCCCTACTAAAATAGACTACTGAAAAAAGTTGGTACCCTTATTCTAACCTCTCTACTGGAGGACCTAGGTCCTAGGTGGGGTTTGAGGCCCAAAAAGGGCCGTGACTCCGAGGAATCAGCGGTTTTTTGGGGATGGCGGGTCAGGGAGGTTAGGGTTGTGTTAATTGGGGTGCTGGGCGGTCGGGGTGAAAACTGGGTCCAAAGTGACTGCATTTTGAGGGCTTCTCCAAGTTGATGAATGCACGTGGTTTCTGCTTCAAGCGCCATTTACGGGGTGATTTTCAGGATGCCACTCTCATGCACCCTATTGGATGCAATCGATTTTGTGGATCTAAAGGATTAAAGACGGTGTCAAGTGCCAAGGTGTTTCCCACACAATTCCGGACTCGGGCCTGGACGACTTCGTTGACCTCATAAGATGGCCCCACTATTATCCTACATGCCCGCGAGCAAGAAAACTTAGAGGGCGTCCCTTAAACAAATAGGTGCTCTCCGGACGAGCCCCGAGTTTCCATGGGAGAATACGCAGTACTGGGGACAAGTCGACGCGGTTTGTGTGAAGCCCATGCGGATTCGTGTGCCAATGTGGAGTTGCACTAAAACGGTTTGCTTTGAAAGCA
>CAUJNA010003214.1:650000-665000 GCA_963377175.1 Effrenium voratum
GCACCTTTTTGAACCACTCACAGATTCTCAGGATCTTGGACCCAACGTAGAGATTGCACGGCTCTGTCAGCGTGAGGACGTGCGACCCTTTGGGCTAGTTGTCGATCCGAAGTTTTGATGCATGTGTGTTCAAAGCATCCCCGCCTGCAATCCCTGCTGCCACATCATGAGGACTTGCTGTTGCCCAAACCCAGAGCGTTGCTTCGTTGGCGCACCGCCGCGTATTTCGCGCGCAGTGCAGGGATATAACTCCATCGTCTTCAACCCCGGTGATGGCTATGAGGTCGTCATTTGGGACAAGCACCAGGTGAAGTCTATGCGTCGGGAATCTCAGGCAGAGGCAGAAGAAAACTTTGTCGGACTGCGAAATGACTCCAATGTGCAAATGATCTCAACCGTGGCTCGCTGAGGGTGCCTCTTTTGGCAGAAAGCCCGCTCAGGTCGCAATTACTGTCAATTTCTTTGAGTTCATTATCACTCAACAAAGTCATTCAGAGGAATGGTGTGATTCTCCACACATACCAACTCAAGGCGAGTGGCTTCATTTGGGGTTGGGGGACCCTGGTAGCCGGAATGGCAACAAATGCTGGCCTTGGTTGTTGTTTGTGCGAAATGGCAAATCCAAAGAGCCTGTCTTCAGATAGAAGGTGGCGCTTTGGTTTCAGATTTCCAAGCAGAATTGGCATCGTAAACTCCTAGCTTTCCATCAGTACGAGCTGAATAGGTTCCTTGTTCTTGTTGCGGGGTTCCTGCCGTCAGCTGTCCAAACGCCGCGCTTCCGAGGTCATATCTAAATGACAGCCATGCATGAAGCTCCGTGCCGAAGAGCCAGTGAGCTATTATGGAGACTGATAGACTTTCTTTTGCTGTACGGGCAAAATGCCTGGATTGCAGCGCAGAATGACATGTGCTACGTAATTTTGAGATGCAGAGAAACTGATGCGCGTGCGTGCTCGCGTCGCAGGTTGTGCCATCCAACCTCCGAGTCGTTGCTCTTGGGGTATGGCAACGAAGCCCTTCAGGCAGTGGCACGTATGCCTGGATTGCTTCTTGCCAGAGAGGCAAAACAAGGCGAAACATTGCGCTGCGAAGATATTGAAGAAATAGTTGGATATCCAGAGATCTTTGCTGGTAGGAGGATTGGTCCAGCATTTGTACAGAGCGTCTTGCCAGTTGCAGGCGTCCTTCACGCAATCCAACATCTGCGGCCTTTCGCTTTCAATTGCTGCTGTTTCTGGCTTTGAACCCGGCCATTTGGCCCAATCCGCTTCTCTCAAAATCCGCCGTCCAACTCGACATTCCTTTGGTGAGTGACAGAATGGCCCCAAATCCGCGCTGGTGCGGGCCTTCGGCTCGCATGGCCTCCCATGTGTGCTACCCAGAGGCCACCCTTAGAACTTGGCCTGGCCTTGATCTTGAAGATGAACCTCAGACCTTGACCTGCCCAAACTGTATGGTTCGATAGTATTGATGGTTCTCAAAAGTTGTCTGACGTGTCCTTAAGGCGTGTCAAGCGGATCGGTGGTGATGCATGATGCGCGAATAAGCATCGATGCCTTCCCACAAACTTACCGAGACGGGCCGAGCAGCTGCGTCCTACACATTGTTCTCACGCAGGTCAAGTGAGCTGAGATCTGAGCGCTGGACGTCCAATCCGAACGCAAGGATTTCTTGAAAGGAGGGCACTGATCGCTTCGGCGCCGTCGCAAGGGAGGCAAAGTGGCCTTTAAAGGTCACGTTGATGACTTGCCTTGGGACCACTGTGATTTGTCGGAAGGCACTTAGCCTGATCAGTCGCCCTCCTACGTTGAAATTCCTGGCAGAAATCGCCATATGTCGCGATAGTCGAAGCTCCGCGGCGTTTGCAGAGAGCCTTGGCTTGGCAAGTGCAGCCCAGGTGAAGAGCGTCCATTCCGGACTTGAAATAGTGACCACTGCTACAGCTTTGGATTGAATATGGGGTTCTTCATAGCCCAAAGGACTATGTCACGCTCAAGACCTTAGCATCGGCTTTTTAATGTCTAAGGCAATGAGCACGCTCTCGGCGAAACGGAAGCTGCTGTGTTCTTCTGATTCTGAGGGTTGGAGACTTGGCAGATGTGAATACTCTAATACTCTGACTTCTATGTTCCTCAAAGTGCTTCCTCTCCCTTTGGCAAACTCTTAATTCGTGTTGGGTATTTCTTCCCTTACCCTGAGCTGGGATGTCCATACCACTTGCTCCTTTGGCTCTGTGCAAGAGCCACGCTAATGTTCCTGGCGCGGGGCGTTTCCGAGCCATTCGTCCCGAGCGCCCTCGCCGAAGCCTTTGCGACCAGCATGCGGCATTTGTTTGCTCAATGTCACTGCCAAGACCTTGCTGTTGTCAAAGCCTATTGCGTTGCAGTCAAGCCGCTTAGCCGTTCTGACACGACCAAGCTGTGTCGGCCGAATTGTTTGGTTGCAAGGGCTTCGCGAGTTGCATCATAGCTTCATTCGGTTTGAGAGTAGTTGGCAATGATGGCAAAAGGACAAAGCGGTTGTGACGCGCCCATGGATGGATGCTGCTGGGATTGCTGGGCGGAATGTGGCATGCAGCAGAGACTCTTCCACTTGAATCCGTTTCTGAGAGTATAACATGGAGCTTAAAGATCAAACACTTTCTTTCAGGAGAGGCCATCTATTTCCCTACAAAGGCTTCAAACCACAAACCCTGATGGCACTCGCAAGAAGATAGCAGGCATGGAGTCCTGCACACCGCATTTGGTATCAGTTCCTCGCTTTCGCCGCGCAGCCTCGCTTCAAGCAGCGTAGAACACGTGGATGGTCACAAGCAGGTCAGCGAACTTTCCTGGGCAGCTTGTTGCGAAAGCAGTCAAGCGATATTTGGTGTACTTATTGTTTCATTTGCATGTGTGCTTATTCAAAGTTTGCATGATGTTGGCATTTCGTGGTCACCAGCTTTGCCCATACCCAGCAGGTGTTCTGATTGGCAAGCGGGTCACTCTGCCATAGGTCAGAGTTTCTCACTGCTGGCAGGCCGGACAGCTTAGCCAGGGAAGAGAAAGAGAAGCAGAGAGAGCTACGCAGGAATACATGTGCGCAGATGTGCAATCTCTGAAGTTGGGCAGTTTCAATTTACTGGTTTGACCCCCTTGGCCATTGGATGCGAGGCTCACAATTCTCGGCTTTTCAGCACTCCAGGAGTTGGTACCAGACCCACAGATGGGATGCACTGAATGCACGGATGGCCGTCGTACAGATAATTATTTCCACAGGAAGGCAATGCTGCACCTTCAGGTAAAGATGTTAGAAACGACAATGACCACGTGCCTAACAGCTTCAGAATTGGTGTTTGATGTGGTTGCAATGCAAGTTCAACAAGCAGGTAGGCAGGCAGGCAAGCAGGCAGGCGAGCAAGCCAGCAAGCAATCAAGCAAGCAACCGATGAGAGACATGTGTTGCGTGCTTTTGGCTTTCAGTAGACTTGTCAGTGGAGTGAGAGGGGATTGTGGTTGCTCATTGTTCAATGTGCTTGGTGCTAAGCCGCTAGGCTGGGCAAAGTCGCAAGTTCCCATTGGCTTGGCAAGAATCGAGATGTTCAACTAGTTGATGAAGTGATGCTGTTTGTGCCTTGGCCAAGCTGTACATTCCACTCCGATGAGTGAAGACCATGTTTGGTACCATTAAGATGGTGCGGAGTCCTTTTGAGCAGTTGACTTGAGGCACACTGCTTCGACAGCTTGCCCGGTATGGAACAGCTCAGACCTCAGCTCAAGCGGCACCACACGCATTGGGCATGAAGGGTCCAAGAGCATGACTCAGCATGTGTTATTATTTTTGCAGCATTCATGGTTCAAAATGTTATTGTTATTGCAATCTATAGTTTGGTTTTGATATGTGGCTGTGATTTTTTTGAGGGGTCTGTAACAGAGCCGCGGCGGACATTCGTTACAAACCTCGTTACAGCCCTCGGTAACAAGACCCGCTGGCTCGTTACACACCCCTCGTTACATACCCCTTGGCTGGTTACATGCCCCTCGTTACATACCCCAATGCATGCACAGACTCTCAGTGATTCCCCATGGGTGCCTGCAGATCAGACTTTTGCAGAGCATGCTTTTGCTGAAGAGTCACCTTGCAGAGAGCTTGCCATTCAGATGAAAAGTTGAAACAGGGGCCGCTATTGCTACTGTGCTTTGCTCTGTCTCGTCACAGACCTCGTTACACAGCCGTTACATACCTCGTTACAGACCCATCCCCAGCCCGGGCCCGCGACCCGACGTTTTACTGCCGCTTGGCCGCTGGAGCTGCGGAGGCGCTACTGCGCTTTGCTTTGCCTCGTTGCAGACCTTGTCACGCAGCCGCTACATACCTCGTTACAGACCCAAGCCCAACCCGGGCCGCCATTGTTACGCAGGTCTGTAACCGGAAAACATTTCTTGACAAGCATCGGTATCAGTAGCACATGTAGCGCAGAACAACGAATAGCAGCAGCTCCCGCTTGACAGCCGCAACTCTTCAGTACAAGTGCAGTACGCAAAGCACGCCTCTGCAGCTCCAGTTAGATGTTTGCAGCTGCCAAAAGCCAAGCGAAGGACCTCCGTTACAGACCTCCGTGACAAGTTCCGTGGCGCGTCGCGCATTACAGGCCCTCAAAAAATTCACAGCCATTTGTCTGCGTCGTCTCGTTTGAGGGCCGAAACACACGCCCTGGCCATTTCAAGTAGGCCGTGAGCCTTCTGTAGCCGAACCAAAAGCCAATGGGTTTGAGCACCTGACACTTAGACATGGGCCGTGGGCTCCTGTTGCAGTTCTAGCCCGAAACGAAGCCCTTGCCAAGCAGGTGGGGAATCCAAACTTGGATCCAGCTCTGCATGTTTGGTTTCCTTTTCCTCGCAGAGGCCATGGTCGCAGGAGAGCCGGCTGGGACGCACGGGGTTCGGCCCGACGAATCGCTCAATGCTCTTTGTGGCTCTCAAGTTTATGGTCAACCGTTTTGAACCCCCTTCAACGACCTGGCAAGGTGTCTCAAAACCTGGCTCCAAAGTGAACATGGCCATGGTTTTTCCTAGATGGCTTCCCATCAAGCCATTGAGAGGATAGCTTTTGGGATGTCTGCCATGGTCTTCAAAGGGTCCTTGTTTGTGTCTTGAAGGCATGTTGGACCCAGAATTTGACTAGGTGGTTGCGAATGAACACCAACCCTGGTGGTCATGTTGCTTCCCTTTTGCGGCAAACCAGAAAGGGTATTAACATTTGGCACTTACCCATTTCTGGAGATTGGTATGTGTCAAGATAGGGGAGCCCCATGAGGACGTGCACCTGGTTTTGACACATAGCCACATTCCTACGTTCAATATATATATATAGAGATACTGACTAGCTCATTGGCAAATGGAACCCACAGGAATCGCAGATCTTCCTTTGGCCATTTCCTGTGGGTTCCATTTCAAGTCAATGGATCTAAGACCCTTGCTATGAAATCTCAGACCTGAAATCTGGATCTGAACCTCATTTCTTTCACTAACTGGATCTTCATTTCATAGCAATCTACGTCTCCCATTCCAGATCTTCCCTTTCGCACTCCACGGATCTCACCTCGAGGACGAAACCAAGCCCTGGGCCAGCGAGGGCCAGGGCGTGGGGGTGCTCGTGGAGTGGCAGAACAAGGCGACCCCGCGTCCCATGAAACCAACCCCAAAAAGGGAAGCCGGCAAAAACAGGGGCCATAGGAAAGCACACATACACGCGTGCATGTTTATAGTTATGGCTACACCTATGGAGTTATGCACAAATCTATTTGACACACCTGATGAACTATCCATGGCGTTTGTGCGCATATGTATATTTGTGTGCACGCAGGGTTTTGTCAAGCTGATCCCCTACACAAAGTTAGGCATGCTGCGTTGATACGCGCTCATTCATACATGAATAAATGTTGATATGATGGTGCACATGCACACACAGAGACAAAGACAGACATGTACAAACATTTATGTTAGCATGTGTGCGTGTGTTGCTTGGCAAGGAAGCGTGGGCAAACACTGTAGTTGGGAAGATCAACATGTGTAAGGATACCTCATGTATTGTTCTACATGGATGACAATAGCTAGTACCTAGTCATAATGGGTTGACGATTGGCCCACGCAGTTGCAACTACGGTCTACAGAAACACAAGGCCGGCTTAGAGCGGAAATCCGCTGAAGCTTGAGCAGCGTTGGTGAAGCTTGAGCACAAACACACGCGCACATCCGCGATATTGGTCACTCTCTATGTCTTGTCTTAAGGCTGACGGGTAAGTTTTTTTGTTTGGGTGGGGCGGGGGGGGATAGGGAGGGTTGAGCCGCGTACGCAAATCATGGCAAACCTAGTGGTTTAGTTCCTGTAGTATCCCATTCCGTGATTCAATCCGTTCAGCACACCACGAGTTGATTCGCTGCCCAACCCCGGATTTTGATCGTAGAACGCCAGCCTTGATGTTGACCGCGGTCCCCGAAACCCCAACACAAAAGCCCACTCTCTACTTCTTAACGAGCCTGGCATGCCAACTGGTCTTTTTCTTTTTGCTCTTTGATTTGACCCACATAGCCCCCTTGTAGCCTGCTTGCAAGCAAGTCAGCAACGATCAAAAGTCGGATAGGAAGGTATTGGCCGCCAACACTCACCAATAGTCACTATTAAATTAGAAGCTATGGTTCCTTTGCGATGGCCCTAAATCAGCATATGATTCTACACTGCTTTAGTACAGTCATGCATAGCTGCGTGTGTCTCAAATGGCGTCCTTTCGTTATTATTTTTAACATCAACCCAAGAGGGTACCCTAATTAAAAGACGCACCCAACGAGCAAAGGTTTTCAGCGGCCCGTTCTGCTGCCAGGGCTTCCACTCCTTCGGGTGGCTCTCGCCCATCCATTTGCCCCGTGACAGGCGCCGGATGCAGAAATTTGTTCATGAAAAGAGTTGAGTTTTGCACAAGAGAGACCCGGCTTTGGAAGGTTCTCACACATGCCACATAGAGTTTCATTGGGAAGGGCGCGCCCAACGTCATTTGCCACACGAGGGTTTCGCAATGAACTTGGCTTTGCCTTACTTAGCAGGGAACCTGCGGATTCCCTGAAGGGAAACCATAGGGGCTGGTTGATAAGGGTCATTCCCTCATTCCCCCCTGAGAACCAGCAAGTTTCCCTTCAACACCAGCAAGGTTGGCGGATTTATCATTTGGCATTCTTTGTTTGGTTTTCCCCATGGCTCACTCCCTGCCGAGCTGCAATCATTTGGTCCCCAATTTTTTGTGACTCCCGCCTTCTCTCTCACACGTTCTTCGTTTAGGTTGTCTTTATTTATTTATCTCTCGTTCAGTTGTTTTATTTATTTATTCAATTGTTTATTTATTTCTTTCTGTCTTTCTTTATTTCTTTAATTGCTATGTCTTTCTCTATTTATTTCTCTGTTTATTTGTCTATTTATATTTTTTTGCGGTGTTCTCTCTTTATGTGTTTGTTTCTTTGTTAGTTGTTTCTTTCTTTCTCTCTCTTTTCTCTCTCTCGCTCTCTCTCTCTCTCTCTTGTTGTTTGCCGGTTTTGAAGAGTCATTCCTGGAGCTCGCAAGGCTGGTGTTGTTGAAGGAAGAATACATGTCTTTCAACCCTTCGATGAAGGCGACTGTCAAACAGCCCGGTGTGTTGCTATGTTTGATCGGTCCTTGGGGGAAGGTTTGGGTCTGGCGGCAATATGGAGCAAGGGTTCGTTTAAGTTGCGTCCCATGATGCCATGATCCAAAAGCGTCAGCTAGCACCGTTCGGACCATTCCCTGTGCTACAAGTCTTGGTCGCGGAGCATGGGCATCATGCCCGTTTTTGTCAAAGTCCATCTGCCAGAAGTTGAAGGAGGCATGGTCAGTGGGTTTCAACGGTTGCTTCAAATGTCACCGCGATCAGGATCCGGATTCATTAACAGAAGCTCATGAGCCATGTGTTCAAAGCACGCCAGCACACCAAGTGGTGTATGTGCTTGTTTACTGGGATGACAGTCAGCCTTTTCATGCGAATGTAAATAGATGCAACGGTACAAATGACATATTGCATACTGAGTAGGCATACTGCTTTGGCACTCTAAAGTGTTTGACTTTCCAGCCGCGGCTGCGGAAGCGCTGGCTCTAGTACATAGAAGTGCACGGCGATGGTGTTGCAAAGGATTTTGAATGTATGTTTCTTTCGCGGAGATGGCCGCTTCTGGACAATGAAATGTTGAGCAACACTCATGTAGATATGTATAACAATACACATGCGTAAGCAAATGGTATTTGTGTATATTTGTACATATACATATGCATGTGTTCCAAAATCAGGGACTCCTTTTTGATTGATTCCAGTTAGAACTTGAGGAATCAACCATTCAGAGGGGTCCCTTGTTTCAGAGGGGTCCCTTACATTCCCAGCTTTTTATCGAGACCCCAGCCATCCATCCGAAATTGGCGTGACAGGTGCACCCTGCCAGCTTATTGGCTAATCTTGCAAAGCCCATCGGAAAGCAGCCCCTGTGTGTTGCCCCAGACTTTGCTCCACTTTGCTCCTGTGGCAAACCAGGAAACATAATTACTTCTCCCACATTTAATGTTGGACGCTTCAGCCGCAAAAAGGCTGGTTGGACCTTTGTCCAAGGATTCCCTGCCTTGTTGCAGTTTGACTTGACTGCTATTGGGTTGGATCTTTAGACTTTATTTTTTTGGGAAGTCCAGGGTTTTTTTGACTAAACACACAAAAAGCCAAACTTTTTGCAGAAACAGCAACCAAGTTGAAACCTGGCTCGAGGCCCGGCCGTCCCCGATGAATTCCGCATGTCTCGCAGGGACCTGAGGCAAAGTCTTCATGGCGGGGACCTCTACGTGCACTGCAATGACATTCAGGCGCGGCGAGCGCAAACAAGAGGGGTCCCTATATGGGCATGGGTCCAAATTAAACCACCAGGATATGGACCGCAGGTATTAGTCCATGCTTCCATTTACCAGGGCTCCATTTAGGGTACCTATTTGTGACCCACGGCCATATTTCCCTTTTTGGTGGGTTCAAACATCACCTTCTTGGCCCATAAAAGGTGAGTGTCTCTTTGTGGGGGTGATGTTTTAAGGGGAAGTATAGGGCGACAGGCAAACAAGAGCGCAAACACACTCAACTCGCCAGAGCAGCACACCAATTAGCCCAAGCAGCCTGGCTGACCGACCGACCAGTCAGCGGGCCAAACAACCAACCAAGGAATTCAGCGAAGGGAGAAGCAGACACGCACAGCAGCAACCAGCTAGACAATGACAGTCACAGGCTGCAGCAATCTTGCTGCTGAACGCACAAGGCACTAGCATGTCTTTGCTGCTGTCCCCAGATTTGTGTTATGTTGTTCATGGAGAATGATCAATCTGGGCGAATTTGAAGGGGCTCACCTCAAGGCTCCCCATGCAGGTTTTGGTAGGGGTTCAAGTGGGTGGGGGTCAAGAATAGGTACCCAAAGTGGAACCCTGGTAAATGGAAGCAAAGACTAAAACCAGCGGTCCTCTGGTGGTTTAATTTTGACCCATACCGTATGACCCAAGTTACTTTGGATTTGTGAACAGTTTGCATCCAGATGAATTGATCATGCTGGATGGCTTCCCTCGGAGGAGCCCCGGCTGGGCGCAGTGTACACCTTTACGCTCTACAACGACTATCAAGGGCTTGGCGCGCAGGACCACCCGGAAGCGGCTCGAAAAGAGGCCAAGTGGTTTGCTATTTGGACGGGCCAGATTATTATTGTTATTCTCTATATGTTTTATTTGTTTATTTTTTTTTGAACAAAAAATGGAGGGGGCTGACGCGGATAGTGGGGGAGAATGCCATGTGCAAGCAGACCTTTAGAAAAGCAACATGAGAGAGGTGTTGATATGACAGAGCTGGTTTGAGCAAGAAGGCCGGGCTTCATGACCCATTCATGGGCAAGTTCTTTGTCATTTTCTTTTGTCTTTGTTCCCTCCTTTTCCCCTTTGGCCATTCTTGCTCTCTCTATTTGATGTTTCTTCTCCTGGCTTCATGTTGCTTCTCCTTGCTCCAGTTTCCGTTCTCTGCTCTGTGTCGTTCTCATTGGCTGGGACCCCACCTGTTGCCCAAAGTGAGGAAGCCGCGCATGAGAAGTTCCATCTACTGTATGTGTGTGTGGCCGCTTGCAAACAAAACGGATGAGGATCATGGTTGCACTTGTTCATGGGAACTCAATCATCCATGTTTCATGGGGCAATGAGCCATTCTCTGAAGAGGATCCCTGGAGTCCGGTTGGGTTTAGCTGGGATCCTTCGAAGGCAAAAACTTGTTGGACCTTTGGAAACACTCAACGGTGACTCGTGTTGGTCCCTTCAAGAGCAGTGCAAAGAACGGATCGACTCGCGATGACTCACTATGTCTGTGTGAACCCCTTTTGCCTGGGCATTCCATTTTGTTCCTTTTCCGAATTGATCACGGAGGAGGGTCAGACTTGACACATGGGACACTTGGATTCAGCCAGGACTGCAGAGCGAGGTCGGTGATCAGGTCGGCGCCTTGGAGATGGCCGCCGGGTAGATGTCACTTGGGCTCAGCTGCTTGATGTTTTTGGCTTTCAGGTCCAGGCGGAAAGGAAATCCAGGTGAGCAAAGGAAATCAATGTGAGTCATCCCAAGTGTCCTCGTGTTTTGCCTAGTGAACACAGGAAATGTCCAATGTTTGGGGGTCTCGGTCTGGGCCTTTTTAAGCACAAGGTGCCGTAGGCATTGGCCTCGCATGTGCCAATTCCGTTTTGTTCCCACCGTCCGAGTTCACTCCGACATAAGGCAAGTGATGACCTCTTCAAACCCTTCGCGGGTATCCTTCAACAACTGAGCAGCATTCCAAATACCCTGCAATTGAGAGTAGTATTTGAGAGGAGATGTGGATTTGAAAATGTGTTTTTTTTCCCTAGGTCGCGGAAGGCCGTGTACGGGTTTGCGGAAGGGTTTTACCATTTGCGAAACTCTCGAAAGGTTCGCGTGGCCCTCCTTGAATGCCTTCTACGAAGATGTTGCGTTTCTACGGCTGTTGTGGTTTCGCTGTGTTTGCGCAAGCAAAAACACACGAAAGTTAACTTCCCCAAAAAAGCTCAATCCGCGTAAGCGCCGCGTAGGCGTTTGCAATGCAGACACCACTCGCGTAAAGCTACCCTCGCAGCCACGGAAGCCCCGCGTAGGCCTTCGCAAAAGGATTTTGTTTGTGTCTCTGGCCCGCACAATGATTTAGAACAATGTTCAACTGGTCACTGAAGACTTCAAGGTCTCTTTCCAAGTAGATTACCTTGCTAGGGCAAGGCCAGATGGATGAGTACTGAAGCAAGATTGTTCCACATCTGACGTCAAACTCCTCCATATGCTGCATAGCTGGGTCATGCGTTGCTTTTTGAGGTTGAGGCCGAATCACGTGACATGGTTGGTATGCTCCGGCATTCACCTAGTAGCACGTTGCACGTAACGTCCAAAATGTATGGTGTTGATTATGTGTGTGTGTGGTATCTCTGATTTGTTGTGTTTGTTGGGACTCAAAATAAGCGGCCCTTTCCAACTTCAGATGTTCCGTTCCATGTCTCAGGTGACAAAACAAGTAAGACAAGGACAGTCTGGAGACAGGACAGCTTCTTGCAAATCACGGTAATTGATTCATGGTTGCCATGAACATTCACTCAAATTATATGACAGACCAACTACGATGTCTCTACGCCTTTCATGCTTTCCAATTTGCTGTGAGGGCAACGAGGCTCCCATGAACAGGAGGGATCTGTCCAAAGATGTGTGTGCACCATCCCTTGTAACTTTTGCATTCCATGTCCTGCGTCTCTGGGTTACGGAGGCAACAAGTCCTCTTGACAAAGGTGCTGCAGGCAAGACCTCCGCAGATGTCTTTGCTAGTCCCTTGGCCCTTCTCCGTAGCCTTGCGTAATACGTAAGTGAACCATGGCACTCGAGTCCTCATTTTGTTTGCTTCCCGCAGAACTGATTTCGCCGAACTCCACCAGCTCAAGGTTTGCGGTGCCGGAGCAGAGCATGACCTGTTTGAAGCTGCCTGCTGAGGTGGGGTCGTTGGGAGTTGCAGGATGTTTGCAAGCGCTGGAGCTTCACATCGGGTCTTTTGGTTACATGTACGTTGCGCTCAACAGTCTGTTCACTTGACTCTTGGCAGCGTTCGCCGAGTTGTATTGCCGACGTCTTATTTGGATTAGGTCCTTCGCAGGATCCAGTCGCTTCTTCAAACCTCAATCCTCAAGCCTCGCAACAAGACAAGGCACGAGTGTAAGCCACAAAGAATAGCTCTGATTCATAATAGGCTCCCGACTGAGACGCCTGTGTTGATAAGTCAAGGTTTTTGATCCGCAAAGCTATCGCCCGTTCTGTCAGAAAGCAAACCCCAGCCGTCGATCCGGCACTAAGAGACCTCTCTTTGGCATTGCTTCGACTGGGTCTCGCTGAAGGGAATTCGTTTGAGTCCTAAAGGCGCCCTTCAGCCTTCTTAGGTACCGTACTCCCCTGAGAACCAATATGGAGCCCTGATCTCCGCGCTTCTTGTGCAAATGAATGCTTTTGGGCTCCATGCTGGTTTAGGGCTGAACACGTCCAAGCTTCCAAGACATCTCAAAGCACAGAGCTCGGAAGCGGTGGCTTTTCGTATCCACAAATCGTTTAGAGCAAAGGCGGCATTTTGTGCCCAACATACTAGGTGCCCCCCGATTCCACAACATGGGCTGGGCTTTGTGCGCGGCGGGTTCCTTTGTCCGATAGAGGTGTAGGGATGGTCGCCTGTTGTGATTGCTGTTTTGGTTTATGCGTGCCTCTTTTCAGGGTATGAAGCATGGATTAGGTGAAGACCGTCCCGAACCACCTGCGGCACTCGCTCTTCTATCCTGAGCTGGAGGAGTGGAATGGGGGCGGCACATAGCCGAGCTCCCCGCGGCTCAGGGGTAAGCAACAAGGACATGGTGGGAACCAGGTGACCAAAGAGCGCAAAACAAGGCAAACATATCAGGGGATAGAGCGCCTCCCAATTGTGAACAAGTTTTGTCTTTGAGGTTCGTGGCTCAGGGCAGAATGGCTCAGAAGCATGGAGGGGGGGAGGGGGAAGGAATGTTCTCAATTGGTGGCCGAAAGTGGGATCCGTCTTACACCACGTTGAGACCGTCTCAGCCCAGGGCGAGGTAGAGAAAGTGGAGCCATCAGCGGTGGGTTTGTTTGACATCGCTCGGCCAATGATTCCTTGTATAAATGCACATAGGTGCACATGCATCGATATCCATATTATCTATATTATACATTGGTGTTAAGCTTCGAGCGCCACAATGGAAGGTGCAGAGGACACTGGCAATTGGAACATGAGCATGCCTCAGGAGCTTGCATGTTTGCCTGAGGGGAGGACAGGCAAATTCGTCCATGAAGACGCCCCTTTGTGCAGGAGAGAGGCGTCACCTTGCGGAGGCGCGGAGGGTGTTGGAAAGCACCTCGACATTCGCCAAATGGGCAAGACGTCGAGCAAGTGCCACCAGTGCTAGCTGAACCCAGATTGCAATTAGTGCTTTGCGCTGTGCCTTTCTCGCCGCGGTAGTGTTTTGCATTTCGAGGTGATCGAAGACCAGAGCCTGATGGGTTGTCCGTTTGTCTGTGCCTTTCTCGCAGCGTTGTTTTCGGCATGTCAAGGTGACTTAAAATGGGTCCATGTTTGGGCCCTGAAAAGAGACATTTGGGCCAGTTGTATAAAGGTCACTTTTACCGGCTGACTAGAGGATCCCCTCGTAAAGCAGGTAGTTTTGGAATGTATCCTCTCGAAGGAACCCTTTGAATGTCAATCTTTGAGCAATGACCAAGCTGTTGGAGGGATCCAGGCTCTCATTTTCGTCGGCCAAGCACGGCTAAGACGTTCCCAATCGAAGGGCATGTGCCGTGCCTGGCTCTCTCGACTTGACGTGGCATTGTGGGCTTTGTATGTTCCAAAGTGTGATTCCCCAGCGGCAGTTGGGGGCGGTTTCTGCGAGGCTTTTGGGCAAGTTTCCAGTCACGCTCCAAGGTAGAGATGTTCTGCCGTTGTTGGAGATAGTATTCCTTCGAGTTGGTGCTCCAACTCGTTACTTAAAGGATCAATCACCAGTGGCAAAGTCGGTTTGGCTTCCTTTGACTTTGGACATCCGGCTTGTGCCGATCTTGTCCTGGGGGTTTGGGTTTGTGACAGGTGAGTGGCAGCTCAGCCCGGGTTGCTCTGAATCAATTTTAAAACTGAAGAACTTGGGCTGATGCTGGCCTATGCAAGAAAAGTATTGTGTTCTTGACGAGTCTTGCCGGGTCGTTGCACTCAAAGAGTATCACAAAGGGGATGGCGAATGTGTCTGCAATGTGCTCGTCGAGATGAAAGTGCCTATTTGTTCAATGAATCCGAACAAGCCGGCCACGGCTGTTGACACAAAAAGTGTAAAGGTTGGAGCCCCTGACCTGACCAAACTCATACAGAATAGGACCATGTTGAAGGAACCTTCCTAGATGACGTACAACAGGCCTCCTTTTATGCGCCTTTTTGCGTTCCTTACACGGAGCACGCCATGGTCCAGGATGCTTCAGCCAATACAATTGCAGCTCTACGCATTGAAAGCAGGAGCATGATCGTTCGGTTCTTTCCGAGAAGGCCATGGCTGGGTGACATACAATGCTTAGGGAATCAGGACCCTGTCCCCGGCCCCACCCACCCTGCAGGCCTCATGGCAGCCCCCCCGGTGGTTGGGCCTCTAGGCCCCAAACTGTTTCAACAGCCTTTCTGAGGTAGACTTAGGATACATTTTACATTTTTCCAGTGACTCAAAGGGAAGCAAAGAATAGAATATACATTCTATCACTGGGCCTAATTAACTTTTTAGCCTTTTAGTGTTTGTGAGGATTTCCCATTTAGCCCACTAAAAGTGACAGTTTTTAGCGGGGGATCTGAGGACAGCCCAGTGTTGATTTCCGTGAAAGCCCCGTTGG
>CAUJNA010003214.1:670000-800325 GCA_963377175.1 Effrenium voratum
GAGCCCGCAGCGGCCGTCCCAAGCGGAAAGGGCCGGAACGCACGTGGCTTCCATTTTCGGCCCATGGCTTAGCCATCTGGAAGTGTTGAGCTGTCATTTTCTCAGGTGGTTTGGGGCATTTTAAAGCCTGGCTTGTTTGAGTCGCAGTGATGACACCTCTGGAATCCGAAACAGGCCAGTGACTGGTGAATACCACAACCATCCCAAGCATCGCTCATGGAGAAATGGTCTTCCAGTGGGATCCGATCCTTGGAAGCTTGAAGCTGGGGAAAGCCGGCACGACATGCCTGCCCACAACATCTGGGGGCAGGGGAATCCTCAGAAAATGGGTGGGTGTTTTTTTGAAGGTGCTCTTATTGCATGGTCTTAAAGGGAAGGCAAAAGGGAAACCCACCATTTTGCGGGTGCCCAAAAAAGAGACAATCCCAGATGGGCGTAGCAAACCTTTTTGTCCTTGCCGAAAGCCGCTTGGCTGTGACAAATGCGTGCCGCTTTTGTTGGCCCCGGTTGCTTTCTGCTGTGGCACCTATGGCCCACTCTATATGGGTTTGTGTTTGTTTGAAGCTCAACGAGAATCCAATAGGAAATCCACCATTTTGGGGCCCCTATTTTGACACAGACCCATACTTGGATGACTTTGACCGGCACATGAGTATACACAACCCAGAGTTATCACCAAGCGTCGCAGTGTTGCTAGCTGTGGGAAGCAGGAACACTGCATGTTGAATCTTTGTTCGCACTGCCAACGTCACCTTCTGGTGTTGCTAAACATTACCTCTCATTAGGTTAAATGATGTTAATGGGCGGAAGCGTAAACTTTAACGTGTCCCATTGAAGGTCGCCGACCTTTTCATTTTCTGGGAGCCCCCCTTTTTGGTTTGCATATGGCTTAAAAGATGATCACCGTTTGTGTGAATCCCTTTAAGGGGGCTGAGCACCTGACTAGGTGAAGAGGATGCACCCCGGGTGCCCGCAAAGTGCCGATGGGCCATTCCGGCTGCCAATTTGGATGGGTGGCAAATGTTGGGCTTGGCCCAGCCGTTTGTGCCACCCAGCGTTTGCTGGTTGAACCACCATGGGGACATCCCTTTCTGGGGATTTTGAGGCATTCCGGGAGGCAAAGCCCTGCAGGCAGCTTTGAACAGGAGTTTGGACAAACTCTCACGCTGGAAAGGGAAAGACGCAGCTTGCCTGCTTTTGTCTCCCTGGGAAATCCGCCAAAATGACCGAACATCATGCTACCGTATTTGTGTGCACATGCTGTTCTTGTGCGGTTGGTGTGGTTGGGCACCGGAAGTACCTATTTGTACAAGTCATACATGTTTTGGTCGGGTCTTCAGCGACCCGCTCCCCCGGCTGTTGAAGTGGGTGTGAGTTTACTGCCAAAGCAGCAACATAATCCATATGGGTCCAAAATTAAACCACCAGGGACCCCGCGTTTGAGTCCTTGGTTCCATTTGCCAGGGCTTTAAGACCAAGTGCCACTTCCTTGCTGTATTCGTAGAGGATCGGTCTCTTTGGAAGATGGTGACCTGGTCAACTGACCTAATCCTCCATTTGTTTAAGAATATGAGTATTTTTCCCTGTTGGTTTGTAGAAGGAAGTCTATCACTAGTGGAATTGTTGTTTTTTGTTTCCAGGGTACTTAGCAACTAGAAGCAATGGATTCCCACTTGGAAGTTCGTTGAATCGGTGAATCATCATATCCGACCGAGAGCGGCAGTCAAAAGAAGACGCCATTTGGGAGATTCCCACAGGTTCAATGTTGGTGAGTGGCGGGGGTGTAACAAAAGCTAAAGTGGCCGGCTCTTTGGGGTTGTGTCCAAGGCGCATAGTTGCGCGTGTTTCTGTCAAATGTGAAACAACTTCGCCGGTGAGATGCGCTCATCCTGAGGTCCTTTGAGTTGCCGACTTGAAGACCCCTGAATTCAACTGTCACGTCAGTTGGGGATAGCTAAGACCTCCCCCTCGCTGAAACAACTGAAAGGAAAAAGCGATGATGAAGTTTGATGGTTGTAGGCTTGCGACTTGTGCTCTATTTTGGTTCACTTCATTTGTTTTGATTCATGCTTACAAGATCTGCCACATCTTGCAATTCTCTGGAAGATTTGCCAGGCCACTTCTTTGGAAGGTGGCCCAACGCTACGGCAGAGGCATGGGACCACCGCCAGCTCGAAAGTTGCAGTTGTTTGAAGCGAGAGGGTCGCTTCACCACAGCCTGGCGTCTATTGCTTGAGACATATCCTGAGGATGATGACGTTATTGAAGAGAGCAAGACTGTGGAAGGCTATTGGGTGTTCGCTGCATGCTGTCAAGTCAACCAGCCCTTGCTCGTCGGGCTTAGTGTGTGCCCGCCATTCGGAGTGAATGCCAGAAGAAATATTGCAGGAAATCAACGGGCAAGTCACAACCTCCGTGAGGGCTAAAGCAGGCCTGCAGATTTGGTCAACCATTGTAAACAGCCAGAATCGTCAAGTGAGGGACTTCAAAATGGCCAATCATTGACCAAGGTGAGTCAAACGGTGGGAGCAGTTCCGGAAAGAAAAAAGATGTGAAGGCGTCAGTTCCAACGAGCGTCATCGTCGTTTCGCCAGGCTAGTTGAGCTCCTGGATCTTCTGTGACGGTCTTTCGGTGCCTTTCGTGCGAAAAGTTGCTTGAGAGGGGGTGGATGTGTGGGCGTGGGCCGTCAGAAAAGCGGGAAAACATGGCGGAGATGGTTTAGAACCCCCCCCCCCCCAAACGGGCTTGAGCTCAATCAGCTGGACGAAAGTCGAGGGGGCGGTTCCTGGTTCTCGACAAGCCCATGTTGAGCACTAGATCATGAGGGAAGTACAGGACTGTAAGGAGTTTCTGAGAGGATCGAGAAACTGAGTGGTTGCAACGTCACGGAGAGAGTCTGAAAATGTGCCGGGACTGGCACTCTCAGTGCGCCAGACAGCGCCATACCTAGGCTTCAGCCTGGCATAGCGCAACCCACACAAACATGGAGCAGTATTTCACTCCACGGAGCCTTCGCCCGGTTCCGCAGTTGCTTCAGTTTCAGGCCAGCAGAAAGCAGTTGCATCGGCTGTGAGCCGTCACCAGCTCGGATGGCGCGCGATGGCGCCGAAGGCGTGCTGAGGGGTGTGGCTGGGGCAAACTTTCGGGGTCATGTATTTGCGCTGCCAACCCTGGGAACTCCCTTGACTCTGAATCACTGAAGATGTTGATGTATTTTATTTGGCACAGGTTGACAATTTGACAGGTGCCAAAGATTGAGATTGCTTGATGGTGGTGTGTTTGAGTGTTCACCCAAATGTTTCAGTTTCTATCCAGCGACGCGTGGTTTAGCCACCGTGGCTGCAAGAGAGTGCTCGCACCTGTCACGGGTCAGGCCTGGAAACCAAGAACGTCTACGTGGACGGCATCTTTGACATGTGCCACATAGGTCACCAAAACCTTTTCCGTAATGCATCCAAGCTGGGCACCCATGTGTTTGTTGGAGTTGTTGGCGACAAGGATGCAAATGGCTACAAACGACCGCCAATCATGACTGCTGCGGAGCGCGAAGCTCAAGTTCTCGGATGCAAAGGTGTTGACAAAGTCATTCCCAATGCACCTTGCTTCGGCATGACGGAGGAGTTTCTGAAGGAGCACAACATCCACGTGCAGGGTGTAGGCGAGGAGTATTTTGCGCGATACCCAAATCCAGATGACGATCCCTACTACAAGGTTCCTCGCAAGATGGGCATCACTGTCTCGTTGCCCCGCTTTGAAGGGCTTTCAACTTCGGAGCTTATCCAGCGCATACGCGCAAGAATGTCCCCGGACTGGAGCCTTAGTGCTTCACCTTCCGAGGCAGCAGATCCAATTCCTGCTGTGCCACCCCGAGAGGATGAAAGTGGGGACATTCCCAGCCCCGAGCGAAAAAATGTCTATGTGGACGGCATCTTTGACATGTGCCACATAGGTCACCAAAACCTTTTCCGCAATGCGTCGAAGCTGGGCACCCATGTGTTTGTTGGGGTTGTTGGCGACAAGGATGCAAATGGCTACAAACGACCGCCAATCATGACTGCTGCGGAGCGCGAAGCTCAAGTTCTCGGATGCAAAGGTGTTGACAAAGTCATTCCCAATGCACCTTGCTTCGGCATGACGGAGGAGTTTCTGAAGGCGCACAACATCCACGTGCAGGGTGTAGGCGAGGAATATTTTGCGCGATACCCAGATCCAGATGACGATCCCTACTACAAAGTTCCTCGCAAGATGGGCATTGCTGTCGCATTGCCCCGCTTTGAAGGGCTTTCAACTTCGGAGCTGATTCAAAGAGTTCAATCACGGCCTGAGAAGTAGCATGAGGGCCGCGCCAAGTCGTACTCAACACCCTGCTTTTCGTGCAAAAAGTGCGAGGCAATGGCGAGATACACCTGCATTTTGCGGGTGGGTTATGACTCAGGACATGAAATTTAGCCGTACATGGGGGGCTGTTGAGAAACACACCAGGGCTGAAATCATGGACCCAAAGCGGGGCGATGGGGAGCTGTTCAGCTTATCTATAGGCGCAAGATAGCAGGAATGCGCTGCGGATTATTCAGGGCTTGTTCGTGGCATATCCACTGCTTATCCAAACCATAATCCAAACCTTATTCCAACGCTTCTCCTTTGGCGTTGATTCAGCGCTTAAAAACACTGAATTAGACTTGACAATCATTCCTTAAGAGCCGCTTCGGATAAGCTTGTGACAAGGTATGGATAAGCATTGGATAAGCCATTGAGAAGCCCTTCATAGCTTCTCAATAAGCCCTTGATAAGCCGCAGCGCATTCCTACAGCTCTCCTGCGCCTTTGGAGTATCCGCCATGGCCCCCCTTCGGGTTCCATGATGAAACTATTTCGTTTGAGTTGTGCCTATTTCCCCTTGGCACACTGACGCAAATCGCCGCTCCTGACGGATTTTCAGATTGTACGGGCTCAATCCTTGTCATGGCACAAAGTCAAGCCCTCGAGGAATACAGGGCTGGGGCCGGTTTGTCACCCCCTTGATGAATGGGTGTCGTTTGCTTTACCCTTGAAACTATGCTGCCAAAGCTGGCCTCGAAAGAACTTAGTTGCCACAAGGTTAAAGCCAACTACCTGAACAGTGCGTATGGAAGAGCTTCTCTTAGGGATAAGTCGGCATGGTTCAGGACACCATGTTGCCACACAAGGAGCAATAGTCCCCAACAGACAGCATTGGAACTTCTCCCAAGTCCAATCCCGCCCACACCAATGGAGCTGCTTGCTTTGTCCGCTGTCTTCTAAATGGAGACGTTTAGTCTGGCCGCTCTCTTCAGCACAGCATCGTTGCTGCTGATTTTCCTGTGGCGCAGCCTGCGGCTTCTGAGGCGAGAGCCAAAATGGAGCCGGGCACAAATGTGGATGAAAGGAAAAACCAAACAGGTCATGTCACACATTGGCTTCCCCCAGAACTGCAAAATGGGATCGGCTGCTTCGCAAAGCTCGGCGGTGCTCAGGCCGGGCCACGCCTCCAGCCGCTTCGGCAGTTCATGAATTTGGGTGTAAGACAGCGGGGGCCTTCTGAAGGTACCCGTTTTAAAAGCGGTCGTGGTTGTTTCACGCCAGAAAAACGAAGACTCGGTGGTCATCCCTCATTTGCCAGGGGATGTGTTCCGCATGAGGCAGAGGCACCAAGATTATGAAGCAACAGGCCATGGTGCAAGTCCAACATAGACGCCCCATGGAAAGCAAGCAGGCACCTGTCACATGGAGTGATTCTCATATCGCTAGTTCTTGCTCTGGCATGGCCCAATCACGTTCCACAACAAGTTAACCAGTTGTGAGCTAGGTTCGCGAGCCGTCTCATCTCCGATTCCAGCCACCTGTTGGCCGGCACGCATAGGCGTCAACTTTGTTTTGGGCGGAAACGTATGGCTTGGATTCTGCGGATTTGAATGCCCCAACCAATCTTCTTTCTCCTTCTGACGCAAGCCTCCGTGTATGGAACGTTACCCACATTTGAGCATGTCTTCGTTAGAAAGCCCGCCAAAACGGCGGCTTTCGGTTTGGTTTTGCTTAGAAAACAACAAGAACGTGGTACTTTCAGAAAAAGCCAGACTCATTTGCCCTCCAAATGGGTCAAGTGTTGGTACATGGTACCTGGAATAGGAATGATTTGGCTGTGGGTCAAAACCAATGGTACCATCTTGGGGTAGGTGAATTCACCACCCATTTTAGAACCTATTTTAGTGGTTGGATTGGGATGTTCACGGACGGTACGGGCTTTTGGTTTTGGCCCATGGCCATTTGAGGCGATACGCAGCTGCAGTATGCCCTTGCTTTGCGATCGGCGGCGCTGTATGTCCTCTCCGGGGCCTTGCCGCTGATCTTCCCCTGCGAGCAGGCGCCGTGGGGCGTTTCTCATGAATCGAGCCCCTTTCGGTTGGCAGGAAAGAAACCGACAGGAAACCAACAATTGTAGACAAACTTGTTTCTTAAAATCCTGGTCCCACTTTTGGTTGATATTGAAAGGGGGGCAAAAAGGAAACAAAGAAACTAAGCATGTTAGCCGACCGATTTCTGTGACAAACACACCCGTGGCTTTGGTCCGAAAGGTTGCCGCTCGGCCGGCTCTAGTGGGGCGAGTCCGGTTGGGCCATTTGGTGGGATGTTCACTATGAGAACCAGTGTCTTAGCATAGGTGAGGATAACTTGAGCAAGTTGATGTCCTTAGTGGTAGCATGTGTTCCTCTCATACCATCTGCAGGGGATCGTTTTATTCTCAAGCGCGCAAAGAAGCTGCACTGTTCGGCAACGGCATCTTTAGATATATGGCGCACAGACCAAGGATTTCGTGCCTTTGAACGTTATGTGTGCTCAAGGTAACCCCCCAAAAGCCATCCTCATGAAGTACTTGGACCCTCTGGGAATAGGTGTGTGAGAGTGCAAAGCTAAACCCGCCAAAGCGAATCTTTGCTCGAGGGTAAAGCGGAGCAGAACCGCCAGCGGGGGCTCCCTTGCGACTTCCCGATGCAAGCGGGCATTGCCTGCATCTTCCACAACTCACTCGCTGAGTTCCTGGACTTATAAGCTTGTTGGGAAGACCAGTTTACTGGAAGAAAATGAACTTTGTTTGGCCAGTCCACTCAGGAATTGAGACAAACAAGGTAATGCCGTGCGCTAGGACATCAGTGCGTCCACAACATATTCTGATCCTTCAGGATCTCCGTACAGACAGAACATATCACCAGGTTATATCGCTGAGAGAGCACAAAGACGAGCAAATCATTGCGCCTTTGGCAGGCCATGAAAGCCACAACCAACGGGGACCACATGTTTTAGCCCTAAGCCCTAAGCCGACAACGCCCTCCGTGCGCCGTTTGCTCAGCCCAAAAACTGCGACCCAAGGCCCAGCTGGGTTGGGCAGATTGCCCGAGCCATTGGCTGATCCCCACGAACCTCATGCGGATCTTCCACTACCTGCCCTTCTGGCGGGAGACCCCGGGGCTGGCTTTTTTTGTTGGCCTTTTGGGGTTTCTGGAAGGCCAGCGGGCGAGTGCTTTTGTCGCCTTTTGAAAGCCCTATTGGAACAGTAGCACCAATTTGATGCAATTTGATGTTGGACACCCTGCCCAATGGCGTTAGCGCTTTAGCCGAGGGCAACTTGTACAAGTGGAATGACCCTTGTTTCCCGGGAGTTCCATTTCATTCAATGCTTGTACAATGTAAACCGACATTCCGCAAAAGGTCTTTGCAGCACCAAACCTGCACGCAACAATTTTCCGCCAGAAGGTGCTTCACAGCCGAAATGGCGCTGTTTTTGTCCTTACAATGTTTGCAAGGTCAACGGGCGCCTGGGAATGTGTCATGACCGAGTCATAACTAAAGAAGCTTTGTCCAACAATGTTGGAACGAATCCAGAAGCAACCAGCTATTGGAAGGGCCTTGGCAAATCTTTGCCGACGGTGCAACCCCACTCATAGGATATCAGCGTTCATTCAGGTGCTTGAATGATCCTTTGGCACCAAGCAAGGAGCTGACCCTCAAGAAACGTGCGGGTGGCTCCTATATTTTCGCAGCCACTTCCCCCTCCCCCTTGCTTTTGTTTTGCAGGAGCCGCGCACCAATCAGCAAACCTTCAAGTGACTGCACGTGATGGTCAGTGTTCGCCCCCCCAAAACAAACACATGGTAAATCGTTTCCTGTCTAGGCACCATTTGACCCTCATCTCGTTGGAAGGTGTTGCCCAATGAGCTTCCAAAAGGTGGGTTCTCAGCTTTGGAGCTCTGGTTGGACCGCCCAAGGCCTTAGGTTGTCTCCAAAGCCTGAGAATTGTTACAGTCCCGATTCGGAACCTTGCCAAAGTTGGGGTCTCCAACAAATGCCTCTAGTAGGGTCTCCTACCGGCGACAGCCCCAGCTGGTGTGACTCAGAGAATCGTGCTCGGTTGGTTTCTCGTTCGCTGATTTCCCGGCGCAGATGTTGGAAGTGTCAATTGCACCTAGAACTTGAGACGGCTTGAGGGAGACGGTTCTGCAGAAGTTGGCCTCCTTTGAAGCGACAAAGTAGTCTTAGGGATGGTCGACTTTTGGCATCACTGAAAGGTGTTTCCCCTCACAACCAATCTCTGTGCAGAAGGTACGCCTTCCTTCTGACTCCCTACTTGGGTGGCCTCGCGAGCGCCATCCACGATGCAATCCTCGGCGTCGGCACTGGCCTTGCCGGCGCAAGCCCTGCGGCAAAGAAACCGGAGCCGGGGTCCGGTGGGATCTGTCTCCCTCCATTTGCTTAAGAATATGCTTTATATTCCCCGATTGGTTTAAACGCAATCTTCATCACTAGTTGAAAAAAGTTTGGTTTTTCCAGGGGACTTGAGCAAACGGAAATCTCCCTTTGGTATGAGCTCATGGCGAGCTCTGGGGGCAAAACGGGCTCATGATGTAGGGCCTTTCTTTGTGGATGCTGTAGTTCACGCATTCCGGGTTTTGAAAGCATTGGGAATTGTGCAGAGTCGTCGGGAAGAGCTTGCTGTTTCAAGGGAAGCGGCCTAGCCCTTTCCGTTAACCTTGACAGCATACTCTTATGAGCAGCCTGGTCATGCGTTGACCATGAGCTGCCTGGCATACTGGAGGATTCCCGTCCCCGGTAGCCATGTTGCTGCCAAACACGCTGTCTCGGGGACCTCTTAGTCTCATCTTTTCGCATTGGGATGATAAGTTTTGCCCTTGCAGAACCTCGTGGAACCCTCTGGTGGAACCCTCTGGTGGAACCCTCTGGTGGAACCCTCTGGTGGAACCCTCTGGTGAAACCCTCGTGGAACCTTACCTCAGGGCCGCCCCGGACCACCCCGGAGCCTATCTGGGCTAAGACCCCAAAGCTGTCAGATGCGGTTGAACTTGGAAAACTGGGGGGGGGGGGAGTTGAGGGGGCCAACCGGCAACATTGCAGCCTTTCTGCTGCGTCGCCCCATCAGAGGTCTCATCAATCTACTGATGCCCGGCGGAGCAGGGGGTCCTCACTACTTGCCGGGTGAGTACTTCGAGAGGGCCTGGCTGCCCTTAAGGTACTCCACCACAGGGGCCTTCCTTTTCGCCCTGTGCTTCACCTACGGCCTCTTCTTCAGCATCCTGGCCGCCCAAAGAAACAGATCCTGGAGGTTGAGTGCCCGCTGAGTGCTGCATGTTGTGATGGCCCCAAATAGCTGGGCTCAAAGAACATTCTTAAGTTGGGGTGCGAAAGGGAACCCTTTTGCAGTGGTTTCATCCAATTGGGACAATGGACTAGCATTGGCCAACACTCCATTTCGAACAGAATAGGATGCCAACTGCACATGCGAAGTTGCTGAAGGGTCCAAGCAAAACGGCAAAAAACGCAGTTCCAGCTTGTAGCCAAGGCAAGCTCAGCGTGGGCAAGAAGCAGTACGCCTTAGGCGCGGCTTCCTGGCCTCAGGTGACAAAGCTCTGGATACCAGGCTTGAGCCAACCCGGCATGGAATGTGCAAACATCAGCTTGAGCAGCTACCTGCTGCCTCCCCTGTAAATGAAGGTTTGAACGATTTGCCGGACCGGAAATGTTTGAACCACCCCCAAAATTATGTAAACACGCAAAACCTTCACTTCCTGATTTCCCGGACTTCAAGCTTCTTTTGGGAAGACCACAAAGTGGCAATGTTTGGCCAGTCCACTCAGGAAGTGAGTATTGCTTTAGTGTGTCGTTTGGCTTAAAACCCACCGCCAGTTTAACTCAAAAGCCAGATGCACCGAGGCCTCTTCTCCGAGCTGCTGGTTCCCTTCATGAACCCCCAGACCCGCACGGGCTTCCGGGCGGCCGGGCCCTCGAGGAGAAACGCACGCGGAGCCGCGGAGCCCGCAGGAAATTTTCGCTTTTCGGGGCTAAAGTTTGGAAAGTTTGGCTTTTGGAGGGCGTTAGGAAGGGCCTGCCAGTGTTGGCGGCAGCGCGGGCCGCGGGCCGCGGGCGGTCCGTTCCCTGGCCCGGATGCCTTGTTTCGTTTTCTTGTTCCATGCCGCGCTGCGGGCTCAATGTTCTGCTCAGGTTTGCTGGGACTGGGACTTCAGTTGGAACTGGAATGGTGCGGCCATGTGCGGAATCTCAGCTGCACGTATCTGCTGCGAAGTTACTGGATGAATCCAAACTGGTCGCGGACAGAGAGCAGTTCAAGTTGTGCCAGTGCAGCTTGCGTGGAATTGACGACGGGAGATGTTGAAGGCGGAATCGCACGGTCAATATTGACTCTTTACCCAGTTCTAAATTGAAGGCCATCCAGCAGAGGTAGGGGACAGCTTGCTGCCAGTCGACAAGCAAGTGTTGCAAGACCCGAGAGTATATCAACATGCAGGTCAGCGCAGACAATTTGTGTGTATTTGTTTAGCAAAGATGTTCACCCGTTTCTGTTGCTTTTAATCAACTCAGACAACATCCAGACCATCCGGACCATCCGTAGTTGCTCGTGAGTAATGTTTGTGGTAAAGTTTGATACCATGATCTACAAACAACCTATCCTCTTGAGGATATGCATCTTAGGACATGTCAATCTAAGTCATCTGCATCTTAAGAGGACAAATCAATCTTAGGAAAACAGAAGCACCTCGAAACAAAAGGGATCACCGCAGGATTCTGGCTGGTGCTTCTGGCCGTGCTGCTCTCCGTGCTGACCCTGGGCCTGAAGCCTTGGAGCTTCCAATCTGTGGAGAGGCACACGGCGCTCTGGGCCTCGGCCAATGCGCTGGCGCAGGTGGCGGAGGAGCGGAGCGCCGAGCGGCGCGAGCGAGGAACGGTGGTTTCAGGTTGGTGTGTCCTAAGCGTGTGGATCCCGAGTAGTTCGTCCCCGTTTTGAATGCCCACTGGGCGAAGCGCAGGCAGTTGCCAGGAAGGCTTGAGCCGGCCAGCGAGCGAGGACCCCACATAGTCCTCGCTGCTTTCATGCGCAGCTTGCAGCCAACCTAGCAGCGCTGGATCAGCTGCGTTCGTAGTTGCGCAAGCCCTCGCATTTAGCTGGAGTGAAGCTCTTTTGTCGGCAGTGTTCAGCATCTTTGGCAGGGCAAGTCTCAGGACGGGTGTATGCTCACTTTCCGGATGGTTGTGTTTAGTTGGATGCTTTGGTGCCGGCTTTTCGGTTCGAGTCGTGCTAAAAGGCTGCCATTCCTACCCCATCCTCCCACTTCTGCGCCCCTGTGCAAGGTTGCCCACCATAAGACCTGTGCTAAAAGCCGACAGCCGTATGAACAATTGCGGAATGCATACCGCTGCTTACCGTACCTATGCACGGGTGCTGTCATGATCCATATCGGGGCAACATTTGGATTTGAACTTACACCTGGAAAAGAGACGGAAGCGCACCGAAAGATGGAACATGGCTTGCAGCAAGGCGTCCGCAGGTTTTCCGGTGGGTGAGTCAATGGACCAGGGATGCAAAGAAAATAGCGGTGTTCAGTATGTGGAAGGGTATTACCATGACGAACAGCAACCTCGTGGCGTGGGGCAAAGGGGCTTCTTGAAGATGTTAGTCAAGCAAGCCAGCCATCAGCCAGGTGGAGTTCGTGTGCACATGACCCTTGCAGTGTAATCCAAGTATCCACATACGGTCACCTTTCAGTTTGCGGTTTGCATCCTCAACAATTTCTGAAGAAGTCCTTCTGTGACTTTAACATGGTTGAATATGAGCACTGCGTGGGAAAGTGAAGCAGGCAGAGTAGAAGTGGAGAGATTGTGGCGGCGCACAAGGATGTGTAAGGTTGGCAGACACTCGGAAAGACTCGGTGCATCCCGTTTTGTTGTCAGAGAGGTTCTGGCCGTCGCTTGCCTATGGCTTGCCAATTAGCTCCTTACATGTTTCTGGGGTGATTCCCAGATCCAACCCTGCAGGACACAGCAGGCTGCTTGGAGTACTTGATGACCATCTTGCAGAAGGAGCGTTTGAGGGCACGTTCAGAAGGTACAGCAGCCCTAGCGGCGGCGGAGGCAGCAACCAACAACCACCAGAACAGATTGCTTATGATGTTCTTTTTTGGCAACACACTCCTAGTACTCGTGCTCGACTTTTGACGCACGAGGCCACATCTGCCAGATTTCAACAGATGATGATGACGATGACCAGGAGGCTGCTGCTGCTGCTGCCGCTGCCGATGCTGCTGCTGCCGATGCTGCCGCTGCCGATGCTGCTGCTGCTGCTGCTGCTGCCGATGCTGATGCTGCCGATGCTGATGCTGATGCGTGATCACCTGAGCATCAAGCTGTGCAGTCACATTGGTAGCTGTTTTTCAAAGAGGCCGAACCGCTGCACGAGCTGAATGATTTGAGACTGCTTCTGGCAGAGTTTGCGGCTTCGATCATAGAAAGCTGATCCTACATATCCATTCAACAAGATGACACACATCCTGTGGCGTTCCGCGGTTTACCAGGTAGGCAGGGAACAACCAGAAGCCAAGAATCCAGCCCATGCCAATTACCCACCGGATACGGGAGGTTGTCCCTGAGCCTCAGGTCCTTCGTGGAGTTTCTCCACGTGCGAAGCCACTGAAGGGTTTTGGGCGGACCGCCTAATGGTTGCATGGGTCTGACGAATTTTGGAGCTTCGGAAACCAAAGGGCTGACAAGGAAGCCCTTTGCTATGCGTCAGGGTTCAGCCACAAGTTGCCAAGTCAGGTCCGCAACTTGTGGCCACCTGTTTGTGTGTGTGTGTGTGTTGCAGTTGTCTTGCATCGAAGCCGCCAAAGGTGTTCTACAAGAACATTGCATCAGGCAGTGTGCAACTGAGAGCGGCCCTTGAGGATCACTGGAAGTTCCAATTCCACGCAGACAGCTCCAACTTCTACATCAGGCAGCGGTCTTGATTGATGGATTCTCAATATGGATGAGCCATTGCAACAGTGAGTCAATGTCCTTGATTGAGATCGACCTTAGCTGGTTCTTGTCGCAATTACGTGTGTTGCAATACTGAAGTGTGAGCGGTTGATGCACGCCAGCCAGAACCAACCAAGACCCAGCCTTATGAAGCTCTAATCCCGGAAAGCCCTTAAACGTCAAGTGTATGTCAACCAGAACAGACCGCCATCCGTACCAAACACTTTTAAGATTCGAGCATTTTCCGCCACCCAAACCTGGCGCCCATCCCAAACAGAACGGCTCCAGCCCCACGGCCCAAAGACGACTCGTCCGATGGGCGCAGGCACTTGGGCCTGCGGCGCTCGCGTGCGGAGGCACTGCTGGATTTGGTGGCCTGGGAAAAGGGGCTGCTGCCATCGGCGAAGCAGGAGAACCTGCTCAAGGCATCGCACTTCGGCTTTGGATGGGTGAGGGGATTTCTTGGAGCAGATTCTGGGGCTTGGAAAACCGATGGCTCTTGCCGGCTTTCGGGAGATTCATGTTTGGGACTGTGATCTTCAAAGCAACGGAAAATGGGTGTTTTCCCTCTGAGACAAAGAAGAAGCACGCTGAATGAAAGTCAGAGCCCCAAACGGGGTACCAACCTCTGCAAACCTGTATGAGTGACAGTGAGGCTGATTAGGATTGTCCGCAAACTTTGCAGTATCGAATTCAAGGATGCGGTGTGGTTGCCAGTGCCCATCCATGTCTTCCGCCTGGCCATCCTAACTAACACAAGCAGCCTCGCTTCAAGTTTCTCGTTCTGTGATTCGCCTTCCTTCTTCTTGCTGCCGCCCGCGCCGCGTGTTTTGGGGGCCACTGCAGCATCCCAGGCATCCCAAATCCAGTCGCAATGTGACATGGCAGGTCTTGGTGTCCGGTTCTCAGCCACATAGTCTAGATCGCTCTGAGACCTTGATGAAGTTTGTTGGGTCTTCTCGTTGGTGTGCACGAGGAATGCCGACCCACGGTTTTTTGCTTGGTGTAGTTCATGGACGTTGCTCTGCGTGGTACTGCTTTACACGACATGGCCAGGGGTCAAAAGCCCGTACCCCCAGTGAACATCCCAATCCCCACTAAAATAGACTAAAATGGGTGGTGCACCTACCCCAAAATGGGACCATTGGTTTTGATTCATAGTCATATGTTGATTGATGCGGTTCTGTGTTGTGCTAGAAGCGTTCAGTACCGAGCCACACGACAAGTGTCGTTGCAGTCGAAGCCTCTGGAAGAAAGTCTGCACCGCCAGTATGACTGCACATGGAGGGAGTCCTTTCCTTCAAATTGATTTGAGTGTATGAGTGTTGCGCGTCCGAACTGGGAGGGAACGCAGCCATGCTATATTGTCCGAAGGAAAATGCCATGTCAAGCAAGTCTCACACGCCAGAGATGCAGATGCAGCCGATGCAGAGAAACTTGGACTCAGGATGCAGTCAAGATATCCGCTATTTTGCCATGCAACAGAGTTCGCTTACCGCATGTTGGGTTGACCATGTTTATCCAATTAAAATGTGGCCGCCCTGTTCCCATGAGTCTATGCGTTAGCTTCATTCCGCGCCGACGGACTGCCCCTGACGGCAGATGGAGCGGATTTTGGCTTGGAGAACCTGCGTGAAGCATCTCAGGTCGATAGGTATAAGAGGGCGATGCCTGCGGATCGCAACTCGTGCTGGTTGTGGGTTAAAGCCGTTGTGGGATCCCATTTTGGGGTTTTCGGTGCACCACCCATTTTAGGCTTTATTTTAGTGGGGATTGGGATGTTCACTGGCGGGTACGGGCTTTTGACCCATGGCCATGTTGGTTTGTCAAGTCCCCCCAGAAAACAAAGAAGAAACATAAATTTACCCAGTTGATTCCCGTTCAAACTGGGTGCCTAGCCCAGAAGGGTTGAGTTTAACGGGCAACCAAAAGGGGACGACTAGTTTACTTAGTTTTTTCAGGCACCCAAAACGGGAAGCGGGTGGGGGCGGGGGTTGTGCTTTTCTTTTTGTTGGGTGTGTTTTTCCCGGACCCAGCAGATGTCCGCCTCCAGATGACGTCAGGTGGCAGCTTTCTTGCGTCAGCTGCGCCAGCTGCTGCGCATCCAGAGTGAACACATGCCGCTGGGCCGAAGGTGCCGAAGGAGAGTTGGGGCGTTGGACGGAATTTCTTCGACGCTTTGCCATGTACGCCGGAACACCATTTGTATCAGAGACTAAGCAAGCCAAAAAACCCTTCCTGTGCGCCTCCGCATTGCAGACAAATGGTCGGCGGGGTCGGCGGAGTATATGGACGTGAGATTGGGTTGCGTTTTATTATATGTGGGTTGGTTCAGCTGACGTGGACGGGGATCCAACTGATGTCGGGCATTCCCGCAAGGGTCACCTGGTTCGGAAGAAGCGCCAGGGACTGACGATCCATGCACCTTGCTCAAGTCGAACAGGCTGAGACCTGCATCATTTTCCTCTTCGAGTCAAGCCAGAAGTGAACTGTATATGCTGACTTTTGGTATTTTTGGCCAACTCTCCACAGGTTCGTCTTGCAGGAGAACCTTTATCGGTGATTTCCCGTTTGAAGGGCAGCGTGAAGAAAGACGCATGCAAACTGAGGCGATATTTTGGACCCTCCTTTGCCGCGGGTGAGCCGCTCGTGCTGGTTGGATTTGCGTGGGGGGGGGGGGGGTGGAAGTAGGTGTCTATGTCCATGAATCTACCTGACCACATTCCTGTTTCCCTGTTTGGTGAAGAGAACCCTGGTTGCAACACTCTCTCTGGATGGTGTCTCTTCGGTGGATTTCCGTGCACCTGTGTTCTTGCTGTGTCCTGAGACAAGGTGATGCCGGGGGGCTACACTTGTTACAAAACCAGATTGAGATGTGGGCATGTCTTGTTTGCAGGGTGCCTTTTTTGGGGGCTTCCAGGCAAACCCCAACAGGATATCGCCGATCTTGCTGGGTCCAGCCGGTTTGATACCGAGCCATGTTCTTGCAGAATCTTGCTGGCAGAAATACGAGGCAGAATGCACCCAGTCTTTGCCTCTAAAAGATCGGTGGAGTACAAGCCCATCTTGTCCTAGGCTTCTAATTGCTCTAGATACAACGGTGGGAAATTCTGAAGCTCTGTTTGTCGCGCCGCTTTGTGTTTCCCACTGAGTGGGACATCGTGGGAAGTGCACTGCCTCCTTGGCCAAATCCAGTTGACTTTGGGGATAGCCACCCACGTTTTGGACCGGAGCCCGATTGGTGTGGTGCAACTTAAGTTTTACCGTGTAAAGTCAGTGCAAGCGAAAGGTCAAGGCAAGAGGCAATCCCAACTATTTCAGAGCAACATGGATGGATGGATGGAAACCGCAACTCTGCCAGTGCCACCCCCTGGAACTTCCTTCCAACAAATCCTTACGCCTACTACCCTTGGCCCAAAAAACAGTACGCTGCAACCTCTGGGCGGCAAAAAGTTGGGGTTCCGGGCCCGGGCTGGCTCCACCGGGCCTCTCGGCCTCGGCCTCGCTTTGGTCGCTAGGCACCTGGCGGTGGAGGAGTTCCTGGAGACCTGCAGCGAGGGCCTGGGCCTGGTGGCCCAGGACCTGCGGCAGCGGGCGGATCTCTCGGAGGACCGGTTGGACGGAGTTTTCGGGTCGCACAGGGCCGGGACCCAACCCGGGACCTCGGACGAGCTGTCCGAGGTGCCCCCAAGCAAATGGCCGTGGGTTGCATGGCCTATGGCGAGCCCATTTTGGGGAGGAACATCCATTTGCCAGCTATTTTGGCGTTCGCCAGCGGTACAGGGTTTTGACCCACAGCCAAATTGACGAGCTTTTGGGATCTTTGAGGTGAGTCCCATGTTGCGTATCTTGCTGTTGTGTTAACGGCAGGATGGCATGGTTGGCAGCGAAAACATGTATGCGCGAACCTGTATCTTCAAGTATGTTTGTTTTCCAGCTGGGAGCCCGCCAATGTCCAATTGTGTGGGTGTTCAAGCACACATGTGTCTTCCGCGCACAACTGCACTCGGGCAAGCATTCAGTGATTCAGTGAAACAAACAGTGTAACCATTGCGGCAACCAGTTTGGCAAACGATCAACGCGGTATGTCCGTTTGTCGTGTCAGCAAATCAGCAAGTTCGTGCATCGGGACCGTGTCCCAATGGGCGCTGGGCACCCACATGGCATGCGCTCCGAATGCGAGGCGTCGGTTTTGTTTTTCTTTCTTCCGCTACATGAACAGTGGCTGAACTGCGACCGGTAAATGCAAAAGGGCGACGGCCGAAAGCACACTTACCTTAATGCATCGTGCTGTGTCGCAGAAATCCTCTTTGGCAAGGGCTGGTACAAGAGTGCTTACTTGTTGGCGTGGGGCTGCCATTTCTGAGCCCATGCAAATGCATGAGCGCTCACATGTAGTGCTGCTCCAACTCACTTCCAGAGTTCCTGGATTTATGCCTTTTGGGAAGTCCATTTTAGTGGCAAACAGAAAGATTGGACCTTTGGTTGGCCAATCGACTCAGGAAGTGACCCAACGGCCTCTTCTACCTGTTTTGATTTTGTGTAATGCAGACCAAAAGGAAATCAGCCCATCTGCGCCTTCCCTCACAAGCTCGATACCCATTTCAGTCTGTACCTTTTAATGGAAATAAACCAACAGGCAAGCTAACAAATTTGTGGAGCGAGCCGCAGTTTGACCGACATCGGTCTCAATCGGTCAGGAGACCTGCGCGGAACTGCAGCGCCTGGGGAATCGGGGGGACAAAGTGCTGCTGGCGGTGGTGCGAGGATTTGCCCAGGAGAAGAGGCAGGGGAGCCACTTGTGACTGCCCAAATGGAGATGTGACCCAAAATAGGGGTAAAACCCAAGAGGAGAAGCTTCCTTCGGGTTTGGGATAAACCCCCCCCACCTTCCCCGAAAAAACAAGGGCCGTAGCCTCAAAGAGCCCTGTTCCAATGATCCCCCCACCCCCGCAAAAAGAAAAATGGGGGTAGCCTCAAAAAAGCTCAAATTCCAATGATCGGCCAGGTCTTCAAGGCATCTAGCCTTCGTGGACAAGCTCCGCAGTTGGCCCAAGGCTTTCCGAAGCCTCAGTCCGGACGCACCTTCCGCGGCGAAGCCGGCGGCGACGCCGGCGGCTTCGGACTGGGCGGAGCGGCATTGGTTTGCGCTGAGGAACACCACGCCACTGGGCCGAGCCGAGGGCCGGCAAGCCTGCCAGCTTGGCATGAGTGAATTCGTGAGAATCACATCGGATCACACTAGGTGATCGAGCCATGACCCCAAAAAATTGGGCATGGTATGGTGTTTTCCTTTCTTTAATGTCAAGTGGGAAGGATGTTGCAAACGTCTCAAGCATGGCAAATCTTGACGGGGCTCAACTGTTGCCTTCGCAATTGTGTGTGTGTGTGCGTGCATGTAAAGTGGTTGAGGAGTGTTGGGTGAGTGCGGCGGTCAGGATTCGTTCTTCTTTGTTCATGGTTGCTTCGAATTGTGTGACACCAATTTACTTAACTTGCAGATGTCGAAGATTCATGGGGCCATGAAATTCGTGTTGACTGATGGTTTGGCTAAAAAGAAGTAATCACTCCAAAAGGCCATTTCAGGCAGAGACAAAGATGCATGTGGATCTCACCTGGCAACTAGGTCGTGGACGTTGGCCCTGCTATGGTCCTTGTACAGCCGCAACTACAGCTGTGGCTGCGTGGTGGCCACTTCCTTCATTTTCTCCCAGACCTCGGGCTCTTCATTTGATGTGAACATCAACAGAAGCCTGGCTCATGAGGCTAAAGGCGTGTGTCTGGCAGTTTGGTTCTGTTCGTGAAGCAAAGCTGCAAATTTGCACAGTTCAGAGCTGCACCTGGGCCATGTACAGCTCTTTGTGCCTGGGCCATGGGTTGGGAAGTACGCAGGTCAGGAAGAGTGGAAACGAGGAATATTGGCTAAGGGAGAGGTTGCGGGCAATAGATTGCGTGTTGGAAATGACCTGGGGAGCAAGGCTAAAAGGATTGTGTTGCCAGCATGTGCAGCAGAGCGGCACTGCAATATTTGTCTAACGACTCATGAGCAGCTTGATTGCTTGAAGATCCCCGGCGTCATTTTGTTTGAGTGACAACCGCCTCAAAGCAAGTGAGCTGCTGCCACAGCAGCGTGCGACTTGTGTCTAGCAGCTGACATCTTATTCTGCAACAGCAACCAAGCTAATTTCAACCTAACACTACCACTGCCACTACAACTACCACTACCACCACCACCGCCGCCAGCACCACCTTCGCCACCGCCGCTGCCACTACTACAATCACTACAGCTGCAGCAACATCAAGAAGCACAACCGAAGCCGCAACCGCTGCGGCGGAAATCCATTTCATACCTCAGTTGTTCAGTGGCACCAATTATTTTCCCATTTTTCTTGGTGGCTGCCCCACTGAAAATGGTCTTCCCAAAAAAGGGTTCCCCTTTTTTCCTCGGTCACTGAACAACTGAGATACATCAGTGCCAGGCGAAAGTGATGCGTTCGCCGAGGAATCCTTGGCGTTGGCATGGGCCTGGCAGTGGGAAACTTCCCCGCCCTCTTGATCCTGGATGGCTCGACCCTCGGCTCCTCGGTGTGCGGATCCTTTATGTACTTCGCGGTGATGCTTCTCGGCGCAGCATTTTGCAGAAAACAACCTCTTTACATTGGCGTGGAGCCCAGAAAAACCAACCCCTGTAGAAACCATCTCGAAATTGGACCCCCTCTTGCTCCATTCTTGATTCGCAGGGGAGTCCCTTCTGTTGCAGACATCCGGATGGCCCAGGAGTCCTGTGGTTCTTGGGAGCACAGGGCAGGTTCAAGCGGATCAGTGCCAGGTTCGTCATGTGGTCCTTGGCCATCTTCGGCTACTTGGCCACAGACTCCAAGTACTTCCGCGCCTGCCTCCTGTGGGTGCCAGCCTCAGGCCGAATACGCCGGACGCCATTGGCTAGAGGTCAGCATTTGGAGGCTTGCTGTGGATTAGAGGCTGGCGTATTCTGGCAACATTTGCAACATTAGCTGGAGTCAGTAGTAGCCACTCGCAGCAGCTAATAGTGCTTGGTGCCGTGGAGTCAAAGACCCGTCCAACATGTGGCCATGGGGCATATCGTATGGCTCCATATTGGGGTGGATGAACGTCCATTTGCCGCCTATTTTGATGTTCACCAGGGGGACAGGGTGTTGACCCACAGCCATGTGTGTGTGTGTCTCGCTTTTTTTTTGAGGGTGCCCTCCTCAGGTTGGCTGAAGAAAAACCAGGAGGACAACCGCCGTTTTGGAGGTCCCCCTATGTTGACAGACCCAGCTTGTTCGACCACTCCAGAAGGCTAACGCTGCCTGCTGCGACGCATAAAAGACCGCAGGTGTGCTAACAAGTTGCCGACTGGGTTTCAGCCTGAGCATGGCTGAATGTAGAGCAAGAAAGTAAGACCAGTAAATTCCCAAGCAAAAGCAGATGTTTCACAGCTGGGAGAAATCAGCTTCCTGCAACAGCAGGTAGCATTCTTTTTCAGGAAGGCTCGTGAGCGTGTCCTCAATGAAGTTCCTTGCCCTGTGAAGCTGAAAGGCTGTGTCCGGCCTTTATCCGTTTGGAGAAAATTGCCTCGCCCTCAAACAGAGCTTTGTGTTCCGGCCATCCATTGGTCCGATTTTCATTCGGTGAGCTTAGGCCGCCCTTGGGGGTGTTCAGATGCTGCTCGGCATAGCAAACATCGTGAGTTGATCCCTGTGCCTTTTGCTTTGCAAAATGCACGTGAAATTCCTCAAAAGAGTCTGACCTTTGAGCAGTTTCTCTCAGAGGCTTGAACATCCACGCGGGGTCCTGTGCTACAAGATTCCAACATCGCTTGGCACTGTTCAACTGCGACCCATCGATGTGAAGCAAGTGTATAGATAGCTTGTGCCTCGAGAGGTCAGTGGAGTGCTTGCAGTTGGCTGTCTTGGGGAGCAGCGGTTGTTGGAGATGAACTGCAGTGTTGCTGTTTGTGTTTTGTTTTGTTTTGTTTTACCATTATGTATGTGTATATATATATAGAGATTAGCATGTATTTAAATTATATATGCGTATGTGTGTATTACTATATTTTGTGAATCAAAGGAGGCAGAATTTGAATCTACCTGGTACTATGTTTTACGGGGGATGCCTGTTTGCAAGAATGGCTGCACAGGTGCTAGCTTAGTGTGAAGAGAGTTGGATAGATAGAATGACATGAGGCACAGGTGCAAAGTAAGATGACTTGAACAGATTGATAGTAAACTCATGGAAGCTCCAACAATTTGAGCATTATGTGCAAATGCTGCATGAGTGAAAGCTGCTTGCGGCGGCATGCAAGGGGGAATTCTGTCAAATTGCCGGGCCCAGCCACAATGGAGCAGATTTCATGCACAGTCATATCTATATATATATGCGAGTGAATCTTAGATTGGGCTGTTATATTCACACGCGACATTGTGCTTCTTAGCGATCAAAGATAGGTGTGGTCACTGATCCAGATGCATGCCTTTCAAAAAGTGCTTGGTGTTGAGGGCACAGCATGAGAAGCTCGATCTACTATCAACAGCAATTGGAGACTTGCAATGAAAGAAGTATCATTGGAACAAGCATGGTCCAACTAGCTGGCGTCTGCACTGGATGTGAGCATGGTTCCATTCATATTCTAGCTTGCCTGATGGACCAGCACCAGCACTCGCATCCTTCAATGCCACAGTGAGAATGCAAAGGTCACACTCCTTTTTGCAAGTTTGCTCCCTCAATTGATGGACAGTTGCGGTATGGTTCTACGAATTCCCAAGTGTTTACTCCTGGATTCAAGACTCACGATTTCCTGGAGCGCCGCATCTCAGATCCTTGGCTTTGGAGTTCGGGGGGGGAAAAAAAACGAGTATTTTCCCAATGCCAAAAATTCCCCGAAACGCGGAAACACAGCGCCAAGAAGCCGCGCCGAAGGGAAAAACATGAAAAGGAAGGGGAAAAAAAGGAAAACATGAAAAATAAGAAAGCAAAATAAGGAAAACATGAAAAGACCAAAGGAGAAAACAGAAAAAGGAAAACAGGGGGAAAAAAAGGGGGGAAAAAGGCCCCAAAAAGCTGCCTCGAGGCTGCGGCACTTACCGCGGTTCAGCCGGATGGATGTGGAACTCTTCATGGCGATCCTGGATAACGTCCTGGCCATCATGGCTCCTTCGGATGTCTCAAACTGCTTCGGTCCAAGCCCCCCCCCTAAAAAAATAGTAAAACATATCTTGAAAGAAGTAAAATAATTTTCAGAACAACTTACCAAAATATAAAATATAGGTTTATAATTCAAATATTAAATAAGGTTAATACATTATTCATATTCATTAACCTTATCTAATTACTTGAAAATAATTTTACTTCATTGAAATATTATATAAGGTTAAGAAGTTATTCTACATATTAACCTTATACAATTTTATGTAAAATATTTATTAATAAAAATAATGTTAATTTTCTTCTGCCTGTTTCATTTCTAAATTTCGTTTATGCTTATTTGTTTTAAGATGTTGCTTTTCTTTATACTAGTAAAACGTCCTTGAAAATATAATCAATATTCCTTGAAACTAAATCTATAAATCCAAATCATAAATCTTACAATAAAATTAAGTTGTAAGGTTTATGGTGTAATTTATAATTTAAGTTCAGGATAATAATTTAATTGACAAATCTCATTTATTTCATACATCATTTTAAAAATAATATTAATATCTCTCACTGTATTTTTAACATTAAACTTTTTATAAATTTCAATATAAAATTTGATATATTCTTTAATATCTTCTCCTTTCTTTTGACTATGACACAACATCCTTAATATATCATAAATCATTACATATTTTTTCTTACTGATTTTAAGAAACTGTTTAACATATTCGTAAGGTGGTAATTTATTTACAGTTAAAAATATCAAAATGTCATCTTCAACATTTCTTTCATTAAATCGTTTAATACTTAAAGTACATTTGATTAATTCTTGATAAAACCTCCAATTTCTACAAATTTTACATAAATCTTCTTCACCCAAAGCATAATCAATAATATTATTTATTATTCCATTAGGTAAATTTAATTTATACAATTCCATATTTTCTTTTTTGAAGTGGCAACAGTCATAGCATTTCTTATTAATATACTTATTGATTTTAATACCGTTCATTTCTTCACTAATATATTAAGTCACTATTTCCTTAAGTCATTTTCAAAGAATGAATATAAACTTAAACTATTAACAAAATATTACAAATCATAAACCTTACAATTTATTTTTATTGTAAGGTTTATGGGTTAAAATAATAGTCAGGCAATATGTCTTCAAATATGTAATCTACATATTTACCTATATCATCTTCATCTATATATTTGATATTGTCTTTTCCTATTATTGAATAAATATATTCCCAGAAAAACAAATTAACTAATAGACATACTTTATATTTAGTGTTGTAGTAATACCATATACTATATTCAGTTACTCTAAATTCGTACAAGACTTCGTTTATTTTATCTTTGTCTAATAAATGCCAGTCAATCCATTCAAACAAATAACGGTATTGTTTGACAAATGCTTTATATGGTTTAATTGCGTTTATTCCTCCAAACCTCCTAATTAAATCTATATTATTAAAGAATTCATCAATTTCATTTTCAAATGACTTTCTGGAAATCTTCTGGTAAAAGTGTATAGGAAATCTTGCTTGGTGTCGCATAAAGAATTTTAATTGTAATTGAAACTTTGTATATCCCTTATCCTTATGTTCTTCAACAAAAAACTTTTCAAGGTCTCTTGTTATACAGCATTGATTGCAGTATACATTATATTCACTTATTTTATTACATAGATTGTCGGGTAATAACTTATACAATGTTATATTAACATCATTCTTTGTATTTTTACAGCATTCGCACTTGTTATAGTTAAACAACATTTCACTATAATATATTGAGTCATTATTTCCTTAAGTCATTTTTAACGAAGTACATGAGATATTTTTTCTTTTTGTATTTCTATAAGTCTTTCATATCCTCTGACCACTCCGTCAAAACTAAACACATAATTTACGGAACTTTCACCTGCTAATTCACAAGTTTTTATTAATTCATTAAAATCTTTTTTCAACTGCGTCTCATCATGCTCTAATTCAAGGCATGATTTAAACCCTTCATAAAAGTCTTTCTTGTTAGTTTTAAAGTATTTAACATCTAGCAAAGCATATTTATCTCTTTCACCTTCATAGTGTTCTTTTACCTTTATCATTTCTTTTATTAATTCTATTCGTTCTTTTATTTCTGCGTGTATCTTCATTACTACATTAAGTCATCATCTCTTTAATTCTCCAGTGATGACTATGTCATCATATTATTCCATTTTCAATAGAATAATGACCATATGCTAAACTATCACCTGTATTAGTCCAGTATCTTTTATTTTCATAACTATTCAAACTAATCTTTGTTGTTCTAATACTATAAATTTTATGGTTTTTACTTCTAATACTATTGAATGATTTATGTATAACTTCATTAGTTTGTAAAACCTTATCATATTCTTTATATGTCAGTTGCCTCCTCACTATGTGCTTTGCTGTGCCCTTGCATTTCTTATGTTCTTTTTCTTCTCCATAGATTTGAAAAGCGTAACACTTAGGACGAAGTCCAATAAACCCTGTAATAATTTTGCTACTGCATTCATCCTTAAATTTACCCAACGTCTTTTTATTAGTAGTATCATAGCATTTATGATAAATAGGATAATCTGAAAAATCCATTTCATCTTTAATATCATGAAGATCTTTATAAATGTCATCAGTCTTAGTATGAAATACAAAACTATCAGTGTCAGTATAAACCATTCTAATATTATCTCCGTATTTAGGTTTCATAACATCATAATAAAACTTATACATATGTTGCTTACTCAAATCTAAAATACTCATTCCAATGAATATAGGTTTATCTAATTTCAATTGTGCTTTTTGTTTCTCAACTCCTACTAAATTATCGCTGATAATATGACTATGTTTAAATGATGGATTATTAACACATTTCATAAATCTTGTTTCATCACTCACTATTTCAAAATCTAAGTGTTTCCTTTTGTCTTCCATCGTTTTTCCGAACACGGCATTATTCATTAATTTGTAAACATCTTTCTCAAAATCATTGTTGGCATTCTTTCTTTTCTCAGTGTTAAATTCAATGTAAGGTTTTAATATCTCTTTCTGACTGAATTTTATTGCTCTGTGTATTTTCTTTAGTTTCAATCCGTGTTTTAAATAAAACTGTAAAGTTCTAATATGGACTACATACGTTTCTTTGTCTTTTAAATTCAATATTAATTTATTTGTTTTTTCATCTTTAGGTTTTTTCTTATTCAGTATTTCATAAATTTCAACTTGTTTATCTGATAACATATCTGCTTTAACATTCATAAGTTCAGGTGCCATTGGATAGTCATTGTGTAAATCATGCAGTTCTTTAGGGTATTCTAAATCAACTTCTAAGATGTATCCAGTATTACCATTAGCATAGTTTAAAATATCATCTTCTGTTATTTTAGTATCCCACTTTAAATTTTTGTATGGCAGTTTTTGTATCATTGCTAATCCATATAAGTTATTAGCATCAAAATAGTTAATATAACTACTTTCTTTGCTTTCATCAAAATCATCGCCCATATAAATATTATTTGCCTCTACTTTCTTACAGGCAGTCTGTGTCATCCCACCACGAAGTCCGGTCTCTATCATTTCATACATATCTTGGTCATAAACTAAATCTATTTCAACACCAGTTAATTTTAACATAGCATCAAAAGCAAAATTAGGCAGTGTGTAATAATATACTGGATCTAAACCGTAATCTTGAATACATACATCTCTAAAATTTTCAAAAATATCAGTTAATAATAAAACATCTGTTTTCAAATACAAATTGTGATATTCACCCATGTTTTTAATCTTAAAGTGTGTCCATATTACTTTTGCTTTTTCATAGTCTTCATCCGTTATATTATCCTCACTTAACCTACTGTAAAACATATCTTTAGTTGGTAGACTTTCATCTTCAAACTTTTCTATTGAATTCATATAGTCATACGGATAAACTCCCTTCTCTGTTAATAAGTCCAAACATTTTTCACTTTTAATAATATCATTATTTTTACTAAATCTGAAATTGTTCTGCCAGTTGTCTTTTATTATCCATTTTCTTTTATCTTTATCATCTGTGTTGTCATATTTTGTCAATGATACTAATTTATCTAAAGAAGCAGTTATAAAACTAAAACTGTCCTTAACACTTAAACAATCAAAACCGATATTAATAAACTTTTCACTGTTCTGTGCTATTACATCTATTTTCTTCTGATTACTTAACTTATCAGCATTTTGAATAATTAAATGTCCATCATAATTTTTCATATTATGGAAAAACACTGGTATTTTAAAATATTTATGACAAAAGTTTAAATTACAAATGCTATGAGCACAACCCCTATATTTACCTGTGAAATGGCAATGGTCACGAACCTTCTTATATTTCTCTGCTTCCTTTTCATTCTTATAATCATATCTAAACGCGTCACCACAAATAAAACAATGAGTTGCATTTTTAAAGTCTTTCTTATTTTCATCACTCATACCAATTTCTTTATTTTCTTTCATTTTGTCTTTAATGTCTTCTCTTATCTCATTAATTTTACTACAAAAAACATTAACGGCATCACTTCCTCGATATAAATATTCATAATTAGAACCATCAACTGAATTAACCATATTCAACATAAAACCACAGGGTTTATGTTCTTGATAATTGTAAGTTTTAATACTTTCATCTGTTGGTTTATCAACTTCCTCAGTTAAACATTCAAAGTCAGCATAAATAACAAATGGACACCTTAACTTTTTAAAGTGATGCTTGAATTTCATTTTTTCTTCTGGCTTAGGCATTTTTATTTGTTGACCTTCAACTTCCATACAACCCTTGTCATAGTGTTTCTTTAGGAGTTCGGGAGTTCCAAACCCATTTTGACAATATTTACAGAAAAACGAAGCACTACAAAATTTACTTTTCTGGCTGTTAATAAGTCTGCTCATATGCTTAATATAGGCATAATGACTAGCACCTCCCACATCAATTCTTAACAAATCAATATGACAAGAAGCATCCTTATTTTTCAGTGCTCTATGTTTAACTATTTGCTCTTTAACTTCATCAATTACAAAAACATGAATGGACACCTTAGGGTTTTGTTCTTCAAACTTATCAATATCATCATTATTCACAGGATAAGTTATTCCATCAAAGTTCAAGTCGCTTTCCACTTTTTTATAATGATAAAAATATTCTGGATGCTTATTTTCATAGATTTTATGATAAGCACATTCAACACAATATTTAAAACACTTTTCATCTTTATTTTGAATATTAATACATGCTCTTTTGGACTTTACCCATTTTGGTAGTTCAATATATTGTCCTGCTCTTGTAGGGTTGTATTTGTTACATAATGTGGATGCTTTCAACTTTAACTATCATCAATCCAGATTGATACAGTGCCATTTCTAAAATTCTAGTTTCAATGTCTGGTTTCATATTGTTCAATGCTTTTTTCAAATCATCTTCATTATTTATGGTATATGACCTTGTCTTTGCACTAACTAATTGCTCTTCTTCAAATATATTATGTACTCTTAATGATACGACAGCGTTTAATTTCATACCCTTATGTTCTTTTAAATATTCACTTAGTTTATCAAACTGGTAAACAAAATAAGTCAATCCATTTAAACCTTTCAAATTGATGTTAGAAATCGTGTAAGCATTGGCATATGCTCTAAAAGCGCTTCTTTCCTCTGTTATTGTTGCTTTCTTCTTGACTGCGTGTTTTAAGACTGTTCTTGTTCCTACTCTTTCTCTTATTTGGTTTGCTTTGTATTCATTAGTTTTCTTTACGCTTTCAAGTTGTTTGATGAGTTTTTTGCTTATTGGTTTATCAGCGTTGTATCTGTATTGATTGTTTCCTATGATTATTGTTTTTAATTGTTTACCTTTTTTATTTAATTTATATTGTCCTACATTGTTTTTTAGAATGTATTTAACGATTTTAGTATTTTCATCCGGCGCTAAATTTCTATTCATATTAATAAGTATATATTTATTAATATAAATATCTCCTTAAGTCAAAATCAAATTTATAATTTCTATGAAGTAAAGCAATTACTCATTTACTAAAAGCAATTCGTGACGTAGATAATGTCTGCTTAAACCTTCTAAAATATAATATTTTTGTAGTGTCATATCTCTCTATTTTTTCAACTTTAAATTTTCTGTCAAACCATTTTGAAATTGTTTCCTTGCGTGTGGAGTAGTTTCCTTTTCCCTTCTTATATATCTTCACTCTATCTGAAACCTGTATCTTAGGGTATTTCCTCATGTGCTTCTGCTTTAATGTTAGATTTGCCTTTACATTTATTCTATTTTCATCCTTGTGTGCTTCAATAGGTTTCATTCCATTTGATGAGTGTAAAGTATCATTATATTTTTTCAGTGTTGGTTTTAACATATCAGTCCATTTTCCCTTTGTAAAATTCATTCTATCACTTATTCCCTTTTTCATCGTCCTAATAAATCTCTCTCCTATATTCGCATGTGTCATTGTTTTCTTTTGACTTATGCCTAGACTATCTAAATATTTTTTGACATCCGAGTAAAATGCTCCGTCATCATCACTATAAATTTCAATCGGTTCACCCATAATTTTAAAACTTTCTTTCAATGCTTTTAAAACATTTGGACTTGCTCGCTCAGGCATTGGAACAACATTACCTAATTTACTGAAAGCATCAATTACAATTAAAGCATATCTTTCTTCACCTTCTTTCTTAAATATGTTCATATCCATAATATCTATTTGAAATTCTGCTCTGGCATAAGGCACTAAGAAACTATTATATTTTTGATATGGTTTAATTTGTTTATTAGGTTGCTTCTTCAACCAATCACCCACTTCTTTTAGAGTAAATGATGCATCTGTCTCATTTGCTTGTTTGTATAAACTTTGCTTTGAACCATACCCTCGCTCCAAATCGTAAAATAAATTACTTAATAGTTCATCTTTTGTAAGTTTACTCATTATAATACTGATTAGTTTTTATTAATTTTATTTAATAAAAATAATCACATTATTTCTCTTGCTTTTTGACACTTTCTAGATTTCTCATGTCTTTTGATGTTTGAAGAATTACTCATCGTTTTTCCACACATATTGCAGGTGTAAGGATGGTTCTGCTTTTCTTGAAAATATTTACTCTGGTATGCTTGTTTTTTTGTTTTATTTAATCTCTCTTCCTCACTTGATGTTGGTATTACATCAGCATCTGAACTATCATAATGTCTTTGAATGTCTGCTCCAAACCTGCTATTCATATATATCATACTCATAAAACTGCTATACTCATCATCATCAAGAGTGTTTAAATAATAATTGTCACTTATATCATTAGAATGTCTGCTGTAGAAAGGCATTACTATCTTATTATATTAAAGTGATATTCCCTTAAGTCTATTTTGTTAAAATATCTATTAATAATAATTACAAAGTAATTATCAATATTAACTAGATTTTTCTTTACTACTGCTTGACGGTTGCTCTTCTTCATTTTCACTTTCAGCATCAGTAGGAATAGGCATGTCGGTTGGCGGTGCTATTTCATAATTAGCATTTTCTTCTGACGATGATGAATTAACAGTATGTGTTGAAGAACTATTAACAGTGATAGGCGGAGAACTATTAACGCTAATAGGTGGAGAGGAGGTTGATAAATCAACTTCTTCGCTAACATTTCTATTGAACATATTCATTATGGCAGTTGCTATATCGTATGATGTTACTAATGAATTCATTGTTAAATTAACTAATAACTCTGAACCTTGAATTGTGGTTAATGTAGTGTGATATGTTAAATGTGCTACTATTTGTCCTATACTAAAACCTGACCTCATCATAAATTCTATAATCCTCATCAACATAAATAATTTCTTTCTATATTTATCAATGTCATCATCTTTTTTATCATCATCATCATCGTCGTCATCATATAAATCAGGGTCATATGTAAATGCTTCTGCTTCTGCTTCTGCCTTGGTTATCAGTTTGCTTTTGAAACTCTTTGAAGAACCACCTAATAGCTTTGTCATATCATCAAAATTATAGGTTTGCGTTGCCTTATCATATGGCAGGTCTGTTTGCGTTGCCTTGTTTTCTTTGTTAAGCGTTTGTGTTGCCTTGTCTGCCATCATAACTTCTGCGTTCATATATCTTTCTTTATTTTTATAATTCATTAAATCCATTTCATCAAAATCAAAATTATTCAATAACATATCTTTCTTGTATTTCTTCAATATAACTGTTGTTTTTATTTTGCTTGTGATTGTTTGTTTAAGCATTTCATCAAAAGTAGGGCGTTTCCTTAATTCGTGCTTGTGGTTGTTAATCATTTTATATTAATTATTGATAAATTATATACATGAATTATTTAAACCTCTGATGCTTTACCTTTTCCTTTCATAACTCTCCAATCTTCCATTCTTTTTCTTAGCAGTTCATCATTTACTCTTGTTGTCCATTTTCCCTCTTGTATTAGTTTTTCAATCAATCCAACTAAATAAGATCTACCTGTTTCCTTTTTACCTTTTCCTCCTTTTTTCTTTGTTCCATGTTCGTATTCGTGTTGTTGTTCTTTAGTAAGTTCAATTCCTCTTAAATGTAGTTGAAATAATAGGTCTTTTTCCAGAACGTTCGTTTTTTGTTTCCAGTGTTTCATATCAGTTGAATAATCAATGGTTTCCTTGCTTCTTCTTGATGGTTCTGCTGGGACTGTGGATGAACTGTCAGCGTTGTCCATTTTTTGCTCTCTTCTTTTTTCTGCTTCTTTTATTTCTATTGGTTCAGGACTGTCTTTATCTTCATCAATAAATCGTTTCAATTTCAATCTTACTCTTGCTTTTTGTAAATTTGAAACTCTTTTTGGTTCAGGACTGTCTTTATCTTCATCAATAAATCGTTTCAATTGCAATCTTGCTCTTGCTTTCTGTAAATTTGAAACTCTTTTTGGTTGTAAATCTTCCAATGGTGGTAAGTCTTCGGTATCGCTTGATTTTGCAGTTACCATTGACTGGATACTTGGTCTTCTCCCCTCTTGTCCTTCTAATTGTCTTGCTCGTTGTGCTCGTTGGTGTAGGTCTGCTATTTGTTCGCTACTAACTCTGTTTGAAATTTGACTGATTTGTCGTTCGTGTTGTTCCTCTGCATCATCCATTGAGGCACTTAGTGATTGTATTGCTTCATCTCTTAAATCATCCATTTCATCGTCTCTCGATATATCAAAATGTTCTGTTTGATTTTCCCCATCTAACATTTTTTTAAAGCGTTGTTGTCTCAAATCTACTGTATTATTATCGTACACTGTTCCCAATGGACTGTCACGAAAATAATAGGCGTTACGATCTATGACATCTCTGATATTCTTATTTTTGTATTCTTCCTTTGTAATTTCCTTTATCAGTTCATTATAAGACGGTCTTAATCTCAATTGTGATTTTAGCGTTTTCATCTGTTCATTGTCTAATCTCATTAGTATATTAAATTAATTAGATTATAATTTATTAATCTAATTAATCTAATTAATTTAATCAAAATTAAAATCCTTTCTTAATTGATTGATTATTCCTTTCTTCTTCTTAATAATTTCTGAATATGATTTACCTGTTTCACTTGATGGGTGATGTCTCAACTTTTCACCTTCCAACCTTTGAATTTCATTAAAATACGCCTGCGCTTCATCTTGATATCTTCTTTTATTTTGAAATACAGAATAATCTTTTTTAGCGCTATGACGTTCTAATTGTTCTTGTAAGTCTTTCAAATATGTATAATTAGGTTGATGTGCCTTGTTGTCTCCTTCATAATAGTAATGTTGAGTTGATTTATATTTCTTCTTCTTTTTGGGTTTATTTGTTTCAAAAACTGCTTTTCTATCAATAACATCACTGATATTCGGTTTGTCTTTATTTTGCGGTTCTGTTATTCTATTTACAACGTTGTCATAAATTTCTCTACGGCGCATAAGCAATTGTTTCTTATCAATAATCATTATATATAATACTAATTAGATTATAAATATATTTATCAAATAATTTTACTTGCTAAATTATTAATTTTCTGTTTATTTTTATTATCTCGCTCTACCTTCATATTATTGTAACGGTCTTTTGCAGTTTCAAATACTTTATTAGCAGTTGTTTCTAAATGTTTTTTCAATCTTTCTTCTACTCTTCTTTCTATTTCTTGTTCATCCACTTTTGGAATATTATCTTTAACTTGTTCATATACATTATTCTCAAATTCTTTTGCTTGTTCTGGATGCATAATTTTTCTACGGACAACTTTGTTAGGGTCTGGTTCTTTTTTAACTGGTATTCCATTACAGTTATGACGATATCTGAAAGTGTATTTTGTTAAATATTTTTTGCATTTTGGACATTCCACTTTTTCAGTTGAGTACGTTTTAGATTTTAATTCTTGTTTTGGTTCGTGTTCTTCTTCTTCTTCTACTTTATTATTTTCTTCATTTATAATATTATTAGTTTCTACTTCTTTACTTTCTTCATTAATAATAGGTTCTTCTTTACTGTCTTCTACTTCTTTAGGTGCTTCATTATTTTCACTGCCCACATCTACTATTTCAATATTTTTAACCATATAATTAGTATATAATAAATATTTATATTAAAATATTTAATATATGCTTTCCTAACTTTCAAAAAATGTTAAACTAAAACTACTTGTTGTTCCATTCATATTTAAAACTCTACCCGATGCATCAGTAAATCTAAAATGAAGTCTATTCAATGAACGCATACTAACATCATTAGCATCATTTAAAATTAGTTCATTATCATATATGAGGTTGCCGAATGATGTTAAAACTGGTACTTTCTTTATTATTGATGAAGTACCAAAACTACATAACTGGTTTCCGTTACTTAATTCATTACAATGAATATAAATATTTTAAACAGGTAAAAATGATATAAATCCACTAACAAAAGGATCTGTTGTACTATTTACTTTTTCAGTAGTATTTCCTAAAATATCATTAATACTATTAGGATAATTTCTATCATAATCAATACTAAAACTATAATTAGTTTTTAATTCTTTATCTGTATGGATTATAAAAAAATACGAAATATAATTACAACTTATAGTTATATTATTTGTTTTTAATGAATAACTACAAGTAAAAAAATCACTATTTCCATCAGTTCCATTAGTAGCAGTATTCAATTTATTGTGTAATTCGGTTGCTAATTCACTACCTACATAACTACCTTTATCAGGTGCTACAATAAAATAATATACTGGTGCTCCTATTAATATCCCTCCTAATGTTAAATATAATCTGTTATTTAAATTATCTTCAATTGGATAAAATGAATTAGCGATAGATACTTCGTGACAAATCATTTTAGTATTTGGTCCGCATTCTTGTTGCTCTCTTAAATTAATAACAAAATCTGATGTAGATTGACTGTCATTTAAATCACGATAAGCACTGTTGATATATATTTTACGAAATCTCATTATATTAATTATTTAGAAATTTTATAATTTAATTATATATGAAAAAATATAAATATTATTTAAAAGAAGGGAAATTAAAATCATACAATCCTCTTCATCAAGGTCATAGCGAAATGTATAGAAAAATAATTAATGAAATTCAACAAGAAAAATCATTATTTAAACCAAAATATAATAATAATTTATCTGACACAGAAGGATTAAACAAAGCATATACAAACGGTAAAGGTTTCTTTATTGATGGCAATAAACTATATGTTGCTGGGACATTTGGTAAAAATAATATTAAATCAAATATTAATGATATTTTAAGTGATATAGGATTACCACTAAACCTTACAAGATATTCAGAACGTTATAGAGATGTATCAGAAGTGTTGGATAATAATATAAATATAGATACTGTTATTTCTCACAGTTTAGGCAGTTCAATAAGTTCAGAATATATTAAAAATAATCCTAATAATAATATTAAACATTTGACAACTTACGGCGCTCCTTTTATTTCAATGTCAAACAAAAATAATGACAACTACACAAGCCTAAGAAATTTTGGTGATATAGTCAGTATTTTAGATAGAGGCAGTATAACATCAAATAGAGGAGGTTTTAACCCATTAACAAATCATCAACACTCATTATATGGTGATACTGGCAAGGACGTATCAAGAAGCATTGAACCTGTAAAGGAAATTTTGTAGTCTTATATATAATGCCTAATAATGATATAAAAAATACTATAAATCCTAAAAAGAAAGTCAGTTATGATGACATTAAAAAGATTGTAGAAGATGAACGCGAACCTAATTATAAGGTTGAAAATAATAATATTAAAAATAAATCTAAAAAACTATTAAATAAAAAATCTAAAAAAGAAGTTATAGATTATTCACACTTTAAAATAAATTAATTTAATAATAGAATAATATAATATTTTTCTATTATTAAATATATAAGTTATGGAAACATTAGATATTGAAGATGTCCTTGTAGAGAAGAACCTTCGCTTTAAATTAAAAGATGGCGGTTCTTATGTTCGGTCAAAAGAAAGTAAACACTTTTATCCTTCATCGGTTTCTACTTATACCGCTGCTACAAATTCAGTAATTAGATTTAACATTACTGGACCACCTAACCAATGGTTATCCCTACCTTCGTTATTAGGATTTACTCTAAACAACACTGATGATTCAGCAAGTAATGAACTCAGACCAATTGATACAGCCGGTTTCTTTGATAGAGTCCGTGTGCTTATGGGCGAGGTTATTGTATGCGATTTAAATTCTCTTTCTCGTGCGAGTACAATGAAAGATGTATTAAAATCATCAGAAGAAAAAAGAATTGATGAAGCATTAGGTTTTGGAAATACTCTTCTTAATCACGATGGACGGTTTTTAACTTGTGATGCGGCAGCAACTTCTTCTACCCAAGCAGTCGTTAGAAATGTTACCAATAGCAATTTTAGAGGAATTAAAGGAGGTAAAGGTGCTAATGTCTATTTTGATTTAAACTTAAAATGCTTCAAGACTTGTGAAAACTGGATACCTTTATCTTATTGTCCAATAACAGTTGAATTATATTTAACAAGTGATGTATTAAAACCAATTGTTACTAGAACAGGACTTTTTACTGCTTCAAATACGAGTATCACTTGGTCAGTTACAAAACCTTTATTCAAAGGAAATGTATATACGATCGACGATAGTTTATATGCAGAATATGCAAAAATTTTAGAAACTGGCTCTCTTCCAATTACATTTGAAACTGAAACCATGCAAGAACAAACCGCATCTGCTGAAACTGAAGTATTTACTACAATTGTCCGTAATGTATCTAAATTAAATAAATTGTTTATTTCTTTTTCAAACCCATCTGCAAAAACTTATGTTGGAGGTTATGGAGAGTTGTTGAAAGAATATAACCGTATGTATCATCCATTAGGGAATATAACAAATGGTGTAGGTATTTATAACCCAGAATATGATTTATCCGCTTCTTTAGTAATCGGAAATCAAGTCATACCAAGTCAAGAAATTCAAGGTGTTCGTGAAGCGTACGCCCATCTTATGCATTGTTCTGATAAACCAATGTTAGTTAGAGCAGAAGATTACAGGTCTCACGCTTTTATGTATGGTTTTAATTTACAAAAATTAGAAAGTGCAAATTATACTGGTATGAACCTTAAAAATAACTCAAATATGGTAATAAAAATAGAGGCGTTGGATGGTTCAACATTATATACTGAAAAGAAAATGGCCGAGAGAATGTATATGCTCTTGGTTCATGAGTGCATTCTTGAAATCCGTTCAAATTCTGTAACATTTTATGATTAAAAAGAAAATATGATATTATTAATTTTCTAATTAATAATATAATATTATGAGCAAAAACTTAATGAATATCTTTGATATTACAGCAAATAGAATTAGACAAGTAAAAGATGGGGCAGTCAATGATATAGAAGACCTTTACGCGAGTAAATCTGACATTCAAACAGTATTAGATAGTAAAGCAGACCAAGCAGACACCTATACAAAGGAGCAGATAAATGCTAATTTTTATGATATAACTGAAACATATAATAAAACAGAAATTAATGTATTATCAAATAATATTAGTTCAAATACACATTTAATAGATAATTTAAATTCTACTACGACAACTAATTTTAATAGTATTTCATCAAATACAAATTTAATAAATAATTTAAATGCTACTATGACAACTAATTTTAAGAACATTAGTTCTAATTCTAATTTAATTAATACAAATATTAATAATATTTCTTCAAATACTACTTTAATAAATACAAATATTAATAATACTTCATCAAATACACATTTAATAAATAATTTGAATTCTACTATGACATTTAATTTTAATAATATTAGTTCCAATTCTAATTTAATAACAGGATTAAATAGTACAGTAAATTCACATATTACTGCAATTTTAGATTTACAGAATGGAGGTTCATTTAATGAAGCAGATTATTATAATAAAATAACAACTAATAATTTATTATCAAATAAGTTAAATACATCAGTATTAAATAATACATTAATACATAATATAACAACTACTGCAACTTTCAAAATAGCAGAATTTGGAAATTATAATAATTTCTTTGAAATGTATAATAATTATTTTGATAGTTATGTTTATGGAAGTTTGACTGGTTCAACAATGTTTTTAAATCAACGTGGTTTTGGTGATGTAGAAATTAATAATTCTTCAACTTTTCAAAATGATAAAATAATATTAAATCATAATACTACAATATTAAGTAATTTACAAGTATCGGGTTTATTTTCTTGTTCATCTATTTTAGATAAAACTGGTTCTGATGCTAGATATGTTTTACAATCAGATGGAGTAAGTGGACTAATAACAGGAAATACAAATACAATTAATTCAATAATTACTAGTAATAATTCACAGGATACATCATTAGGACAAAAGTTAGATAAGATAGATACTAACGCTCAATCAGTAGCAGGTGCTATTAACTTTAGCGATAATGCAACTTTACACAGTAATTTAAATATGTTGACTACTGGTTCTATAATATGTAATAAGTTTAGTACTACACCTTCGCCTAATTTAGGATTACAAATGACATTTCAAATGTTTAATCGTGAATTTAATATTAATAGAGATGGTAGAATGTGGATGAGTAGCGCAGGAGGTCAATGGGAAACTCAAATAGGAGATGCTAATGTTGGAAGAGTTTGGGTTAAGGATAGATTTGGTTTAGGTGCTGTTGGTGTTAATGGTTATGTTTTAAACTGCGCCGGAAAATCGAGATTTACTGATGCAGTTGATTTTATAGGAACTGACAAGGCAGTAAACCTTAACAATGGTTCATATTTGAATTTTAATAATAATGGTTCTATTAAAAGATATACACCAGATGCTATAGAAGGTTTATATATGTCTCATAATGATTTTGTTGCTCTTTCTGTCGGTGATATTACTAATGCCAGTAATCAATATATGATGTGTGATGGATTAGTGAATAAAACTATTTTTAGTAAACCTATAGATGTGTTAGGTAATATTTATACAAATGCTGATGTTAATTGTGATAATGTTAATATTGATACTGATGATAAATTAACAATTGACACAAATTGTGAATTATATAGATATGTTAGTGCTTTTTCATCTTTTGATATGAGGAATACCGATGCTAATTCTTCAATTAGATTTATTTGTGGAGATCCTGCCGTTCAATCTAATATAGTTGGAGCAGTTAATATTTCTACTGGATGGACTTTTAACACTTCTACTGCTGATGTAATGGGTAATTTATTTGCTGATGATATTTATGTTAAAACTAATGGAGCATTAAGAAGTAATCATATAGCGCCTAATGGTGGAACATTAGTAACTGTTGATACTAATATGGCAATACAAAATGCATATTTAGCAACGAATACCATTCAATCATTCGATTTAACAACGGTTTCATTTTTGAATAATATTTCAATGACTACTGGAACAGATCTAAAGATGGGAACAAGTGAAATATCAACTTATTACGATGGAACTAGTTTATCTACAATTGATGTAATATTTAGAACATCAAATACAGCGTTTAGAGTTGCTGATAGTTCTACTACCCCTTCTGTTTTATTATCTATTGATAAGACATTTGGAACAACAGTAAATACTGAAAGTTTTACAAATAATGCTCCATCGACTTTTAATGAAAATGTAACAGTTGCGGGAACGAAAAAAATGTTATGTAATTTAATTGAACCATCAACAGGAACTCAATGCAGGGGTAAAGGGGGCCCGCGCGAACAACGTGAAGCCAAGAAGCCGAGAAGCCGAGAAACCAGCGACAAGCCGAGAAGCCGAGAAGCCGAGAAGCCGAGAAGCCGAGAAGCCGAGAAGCCAGCGACAAGTCGAGAAGCCGAGAAGCCGAGAAGCCGAGAAGCCGAGAAGCTAGCGACATGCCGAGAAGCCGAGAAGCCGAGAAGCCGAGAAGCCGAGAAGCCGAGAAGCTAGCAACAAGCCGAGAAGCCGAGAAGCCGAGAAGCCGAGAGGCCGAGAGTCCAGCGACAAGCCGAGAAGCCGAGAAGCTCAGAAGCCGAAGAGCGGAGCGATCCTGCGTGGCCCAGCAAAACGATTCGAGTTAAACCGGAAAACACGATTGGAAACGAAAAGGCCGAGGCCGAGGCCGAGGCCTGGCATCAGCGATAAGACTGCGATCCGAGGCGAAGAAGTGACACTGTTTGACTCAGGAGGGATGGTCGGACACCGACCGGGCTGACTCGAAACGAGACGGCGATGACCTGAAACGAAAAGGAGCAACAACTTGAAACGACGAGAAGGCACTGTAAGAGGGAGGCGGTGATAGGCAAACTTAGATTCCCACACCTGCCCCAGACGGAGAGAAGATCAGGAGAGAAGACAGAAGAAGAGGAGAGAAGATGAGAAGAGAAGACGAGGAGAGAAGACGAGGAGAGAACACGAGGGGAGAAGTCGAGGAGAGAAGACGAGGGGAGAAGACGAGGAGAGACGACGAGGGCGGAAGACTTGTTGGGAAGACGAGGAGAGAAGACGAGGGGAGAAGACGAGAAAGGAAGACGAGAAAAGAAGACGAGATGAGAAGACAAGGAGAGAACACGAGAAGAAGACGAGAGGGGAAGACGAGCAGAGAAGACGAGATGAGAAGACGAGGAGAGAAGACAAGGAGAGAAGACGAGGAGAGAAGACGAGGAGAGAAGACGAGGAGAGAAGACGAGCAAAAAAACGAGGAGATAAGACGAGGAGGAGAGAAGACGAGGGGAGAAGACGAGAAGGGAAGACGAGGACAGAAGACGAGGAGAGAACACGAGGAGAGAATCAGTGAAGACGAGGAGAGAACACGAGGAAAGAAGAGGAGGAGAGAAGACGAGGGGAGAAGACGAGAAGGGAAGACGAGGAGACAAGACGAGCAGAGAAGACAAGGAGAGAACACGAGGAAAGAAGACGAGGAGAGAAGACGAGGAGAGAAGACGAGGAGACAAGACGAGGAGAGAAGACGAGGGAGAAGACGAGGAGAGAAGACGAGGAGAGAGTCAGTGAAGACGAGGAGAGAACACGAGGAGAGAAGACGAGGAGACAAGACGAGGGGAGAAGACGAGAAGGGAAGACGAGGAGAGAAGACGAGCAGAGAAGACGAGCAGAGAAGACGAGGAGAGAAGACGAGGAGAGAAGACGAGGAAAGAAGACGAGGAGGAGAGAAGACGAGGGGAGAAGACGAGAAGGGAAGACGAGGAGATAAGACGAGGAGAGAAGACGAGGGGAGAAGACGAGAAGGGAAGACGAGGAGATAATCAGGGAAGACGAGGGGAGAAGAGGAGAGAAGACGAGGAGACCATTTCCGGCTCCAGCTGCTAGAGGGAAGACGAGGAAAGAAGACGAGGAGAGAAGACGAGAAGGGAAGACGAGGAGAGAAGACGAGGAGAGAAGACGAGGAGGGAAGACGAGGAGAGAAGACGAGGAGAGAAGACGAGGAGAGAAGACGAGGAGATAAGACGAGGAGGAGAGAAGACGAGGAGAAGACGAGGAGAGAAGACGAGATGAGAAGAAGACGAGGAGATATAATCAGGGAAGACGAGGGGAGAAGAGGAGAGAAGACGAGGAGACCATTTCCGGCTCCAGCTGCTAGAGGGAAGACGAGGACGAGGAGGAGAGAGAGACGAGGAGAGAGAAGACGAGAGAGAGGAAGACGAGGACAGAAGACGAGGAGAGAAGACGAGGAGAGAATCAGTGAAGACGAGGACAGTGAAGACGAGGAGACACGAGAGAGACGAGGGGAGAGAGAGAAGACGAGGACGAGGGGAGAAGACGAGGAGAAGAAGAAGACGAGGAGAGAAGACGAGGAGAGAAGACGAGGGGAGAAGACGAGAAGGGAAGACGAGGACAGAAGACGAGGAGAGAGACGAGGAGAGAATCAGTGAAGACGAGGAGAGAACACGAGGAGAGAAGAGGAGGAGAGAAGACGAGGGGAGAAGTCGAGGAGAGAAGACGAGGAGAGAAGACGAGGAGAGAAGACGAGGGGACAAGACGAGGAGAGAAGACGAGGAGAGAATCAGTGAAGACGAGGAGAGAACACGAGGAGAGAAGACGAGGAGAGAAGACGAGGAGAGAAGACGAGGAGAGAAGACGAGGAGAGAAGGGAAGACGAGGGGAGAAGACGAGGAGAGAAGACGAGGAGAGAAGACGAGGAGAGAAGACGAGGAGATAAGACGAGGAGAGAAGACGAGGGGAGAAGACGAGAAGGGAAGACGAGGACAGAAGACGAGGAGAGAAGACGAGGAGAGAATCAGTGAAGACGAGGAGAGAACGACGAGGAGAGAGGAGACGAGGAGAGAGAGAGAGAGGAGAGAGGACGAGGAGATAAGGCGAGGAGGAGAGAAGACGAGGGGAGAAGACGAGGAGAGAAGACGAGGAGAGAGTCAGTGAAGACGAGGAGAGAACACGAGGAGAGAAGACGAGGAGAGAAGACGAGGGGAGAAGACGAGAAGGGAAGACGAGCAGAGAAGACGAGGAGAGAAGACGAGGAGGAGAGAAGACGAGGAGGAGAGAAGACGAGGGGAGAAGACGAGAAGGGAAGACGAGGAGATAAGACGAGGGGACAAGACGAGAAGGGAAGACGAGGAGATAATCAGGGAAGACGAGGGGAGAAGAGGAGAGAAGACGAGGAGACCATTTCCGGCTCCAGCTGCTAGAGGGAAGACGAGGAAAGAAGACGAGGAGAGAAGACGAGAAGGGAAGACAAGGAGAGAAGACGAGGAGAGAAGACGAGGAAAGAAGACGAGGAGAGAAGACGAGGAGAGAAGACGAGGAGAGAAGACGAGGAGATAAGACCAGGAGGAGAGAAGACGAGGAGAGAAGACGAGGAGAGAATCAGTGAAGACGAGGAGAGAACACGAGGAGAGAAGAGGAGGAGAGAAGACGAGGGGAGAAGTCGAGGAGAGAAGAGCTCGCCTGCTAATGACTTCTCAGAGGCTCAGTCCAACAGGAGCTGCACGGCGGGGTGCCTGCAGATGCCATTGTCTCTTCCTTGTTAGGAGAGATCACGTCTTCAACGTTCCCTCGAGAATCGGTGTAGGCGTTAAGCATCACAGCGTTTGCAGTGCTTCTCAGCGCCGCAGCATGCAGCCATGGCCTAAGCGCTTGCCAGGGACTGGTCGGCCGGTCAGGGTGCCGACAAGTGAGACGAGGAGAGAAGACAAGGAAAGAAGACGAGGAGAGAAGACGAGGAGATAAGAAGGAGATAAGACGAGGAGAGAAAACGAGGAGAGAATCAGTGAGGACGAGGTGAGAAGACGAGGAGAGAAGACGAGGAGAGAATCAGTGAAGACTAGGAGAGAACACGAGGAGAGAAGACGAGGAGAGAAGACGAGAAGGGAAGACGAGGAGAGAAGACGAGATGAGAAGACGAGGAGATAATCAAGGAAGACGAGGGGAGAAGAGGAGAGAAGACGAGGAGACCATTTCCGGCTCCAGCTGCTAGAGTAGGCAGTTCGCGAGGAAAAAGGCCCGACCTGTTCCGGCAAGATGTGATTTCCAGACACTCCATTCTGGTACTGTGCAACCAGGTGTGATTTCTGCGGACGCACCTGCTGGGGAGGTGGCATTTCTATCGCCAGGAGCGCAAAGAGCGAGACCAAGGATCAGGGAACCCCGGATGCTGGTGATAGAGTCATAGAGGGGAACGGTGTTAGCCGGACCCTGGAGTAACGTGCGTAGTGTTTTACTTCCTTGCGTTACAGTTTCCTCTTTCCGCATTGATATGACATTTCATTTTGAGCGGATTTTTTGAACTGAGTGCCTTCAGGCCATCGGCCAGTGGTGCAGCGCATTTTTCCATCCTTGCGTTGCTCAAGGGTTACCAGCCATATTGTAAGGGTGGGTTCTGTGGAGGTAAGCGTGTGTGCCGGTTTGGCGCTTGTTTTGAAAAAGGCAGACCCCGAGTATTTGTGGTGGCAGTTTGCAATTTTTGCTCTTAAGCGGGTGCCGAGTGAAGTGGTTTCTGCGTGCGGTTGAGTGTTCGCCTGCTAATGACTTCTCAGCGGCTCAGTCCAACAGGAGCTGCACGGCGGGGTGCCTGCAGATGCTATTGTGATTAGCTTGCCTTTCTCACTCAAAGATTGTAGGAGAGATCACGTCTTCAGCGTTCCCTCGAGACTTGGTGTAGGCGTTAAGCATCACAGCGTTTGCAGTGCTTGTCAGCGCCTGCCGCAGCATGCAGCCATGGCCTAAGCGCTTGCCAGGGACTGGTCGGCCGGTCAGGGTGCCGACAGGTGAAGCCTTGCCATCCGCGTCTTCTGCGGCAGTCCAGCGGGCCACTGTGCGCGCAGAAGCGACAGCCAAGAGCCGCAGCAGAAGAGAAAGGCCGCTGCGGCGGCGCCAGACAGTTCAAAGTCGCAGGCGACGAAGAGGGTACGTTCGAGTTTTGGCGCTCGAGATGCTGCTCTCGATGTCGGTGCGGTGGCGCAAAGGCTCGCAGCGGGCCGCTCAAGCCGCAACTACGTGCTTCTACTCCATACCTCTTTGCTCAGTGCGATCTCGACGGAGCAGTTGACTTCTCTGCCTGCCGTCCGTGGTTTGACAGCAACATGGCAAGGGCAGGATGTCCTGGTGCTGGATTCTTTCATGGCGCGGGGTTGCCCAAGGAATGATGTGGCCATTCTTCGTCTTGCGGCCGCTGGGCAGTGGGTGCTCGGAGATGTCGTAACGTGTAGGTCAGCAGAGTTGTCCAGTGTGCGCTTGCAGCACGAGGTTGTAGAGGTGGCGCGGGGCCGCGTGGTCGTGAAAGAGTTCTGCGATGCTGCCGATCCTGCCCAAGCAGTGCACCGCGCCAGGGCCAAGGCCACTGAGGCTGCATCTGTTTCTGAAAGCAGGACGCTTAGCTGGATGTCAGCGCAGCCGCAGCCGCTCGCTCGAAGATCGCTGAAGCCAGCAGCTGCAGAGCTGCATGAAAAACGCTTTCCGGGTCACCGGGCAGACCGTCAGCGCTTTGAGTTTACACTAGATGTGCCTTGCCCCCAAATTTGGGATATGACCCCGTGGCGGTGCCGCAGCTGCGACTCCGAGACTTGGCAGGTGACACCTGCCGACATGGATGCCGAGTGCTCTCGTTTGGGCCTAGGCGCAGTGATTCGCTGCGAGGATACTAGGCACGGCAAGGTGTCTGCCTCTCCCTTGCTTCTGTTTTGGCTGCTCTTCATGTTGTACAGCAACTTAAATTTGCATGCAGTGCGAAGGAAGCTACTGGATCTGTATTCAGCCTCCGTGCTGCATGCCGCCCAGATGACTCCGTCCCTTTCAAAAGCAGCGCAACTACGTTGGATTTTGATGTGCGTCCCAGACCACCATGCCATTAAGGATATATTGCTGAAGTGCTTTGAAGGTTACGTGCAAAAGAGAGTGGATCTGCGGCAGTGTGTCTAGAATGGGCAACTGATCCGTGGAGACGGTAACTATGATCTTGTGAAGGCTGTTGTCTCTATGGTTGATGGTAAGAGGACGCACAGGTACTCCGTTGCTTTGGGCTGGTGCGGGGTCGATGGCAGCTTGTTGGCGCCGGTGTCCTTGGCTGAAGCGGAGTCCTGGCCCTGCGTTGAGGCGTCCTTGGGCCCGCTGTTAAGGAAGATCAAGCGCGCCCGGCTGCAGGCCGGATTCAGCTTAGAAGAGTCTTTGCCGTGCTTCCATGCCACGGACTCGTATCACAAGCATCGGCAAAAGCTTTGCAAGCTCTACGGCCGTGTGTGGCAGGATCTGCGGGTAGAGGGACGGGCGCCCACCCGCTGCAAAGATGCTTATGGTAAGATTGCCGTTGCTTCCGAGGATGGTAGCCTTGCTAGGTGGCTGTTTCGTGTCACGGGGGAGCCCATGCACGATTTGTTTGCTCTGCGCCGCATTGCGTCCCCAGCCGCGAACGATTGCCGGTGCTTTCTGAAGGACCACGAAAGTGTGATTCTGAGGCTCAACGCTCCTCCTCGCCCTAGTCAGGCGGCATCTGGCGCCACGGCCGCAGACTTGGCCGTCACGCACGCAGCTCAGGAGTTATTGCGCGCGTGTGTGAAAGAATCGGCGGCAAAAGTGGCAGAGGCGGTGGCGAGTGCACCTGCAGAAGCGCAGGAGCTGCGTGCGCTGCTTGCTTGCGAGAACGGTCAGGACCACGAGGTTTGGCCCGCCCTTTTCAAAGCCGCTCCTCCGCATGGCGTGCTTGCGCGCACAGCGAGGCTGCTGGGGGCAACGCTGCCGGCCAAGCATGGGTACTACAATTATCAGAGCAAGGAAGACTTTCTCGATGAGGTTCGGCGCATGGAAGCGTGGTATCGGGAACCTAGGAGGGACGCTAGACGAAGACGTGGCATTGATCGAAGGCAAGTTCCATCCGCGGAAGTGAAAGGGAGAGCGAAAGTGTGGACTGCAAAGGTTGCAGCTCATTATTCGCGCCTCCGCGCGCCTGTCAGGCTGCAAGGCCTCATGCGGGAAGCTGCTTTAGCGCTGCACGAAGCAGGCATTGAGTCGCACTCTGGGACAATCCCTGTTGAGCGGCTGTGGGCGAACATCGGCAGGTTCATTCCAAAGGAAGCAACCAACATCAGTGAGGCTTGGTGGTCTTTCCTATCCAACCTGGCATTCTTGCGATTCAATTACCGCCACTTCCACAAACATGGATTGCCCGGGAAGATACGCTGGTGCACGAACAGGTAGAAGGCGTCATGAAGTTGGCGGAGGCGGTCTTGTTCGGAGGCGAGGAGTCGTTGGCCGTGGAGCTGGGCGCTTGGGCAACTAGCATGGGCTGCGGTCAGCCAAGTCCAGTGTCGAAAGGGCAAGATGATGTGGCGGAAGCCGCGGGCACGCCAGACTTGTACTGCCGAGCGCTAAAGCCAATGTGGTGCCGCGCCTTGGCGAGCGGAGAAAAGATGTTTGAGGCCCAGAGCTACAGGGAGAAAAAAGGCAACGCCATGAAATTCGCCAAAGCTGGAGTGTGGGTTTTGTTTGGAGAAAGCGGCTCGGAGCAAGTGGCTGGGGCTGCAAGCTCGCCGAGATCCAGGGCCGTGTGGGCTCTTTGCCTCAGCACTTGCAGGCCCCTTTCTCCGAGTACATAGCAGGGGCAGTTAAGGTTGATTTGGTTGACGTGCAGATCGTCTATGACCTGAGGCCTCTATCTTTGAGCTGGGGGCAAGTAGCCGCCATGTTGAAATGCAAAGTGTCCCGCAACATCGGTTTCACCAGAGTGAGATGCCAGGATGAAGCAGCTTGGCAGCGGTTCCGCGAACTCGTGGCAGACCAGAGGGTCCCGATTCGGGAGGGCCCGCCGCGCGCGTAAGCTTCGCGGCCCGTGGTGCAAAAGAAAGCGGCCAAGTTGCAAGCCCGGGGTGCTGAATGCTCAAGGGTTTCCACAAGGCTACCATTTGCTTGCAGCGCCTCTTGTGAGTTTCGCAAGGCACCTTGTGGCACAAAGGCTGCTTTGCTTTGCTTGCGTTTAGGGCAAGAAAGCGGGCTGCTGCATGATGCCCTGGGCATGGAGTTGACATTGCGTCCCAGCTCGTGGCTCCTAGGCTGAAGTGGTACGACCGACCAACGCGATCGCACGGCAAGTGCCTGCGAATACTCAGCAATGCTCGAGAGCCCCGAGGAAAACACACCGAAAACGCCGCAGCCTGTGCCTCGTGAGACCGAGTCGCCAAGTGGTACGAGCGACCAACGCGATCGCACGGCAAGTGCCTGCGAATACTCAGCAAGGCACGAGAACCCCGAGGAAAACACACCAAGAACGCCGCAACCTCTACCCCGTGAGACCGAGTCGCCCGACGCATTCTCTTCGCAGCGCTCGCCTGGCGCGCCCAAGATGGAGGATCAGCATTTTGGGCTCAGATTCCAAGATTCTGCAGCAGCTGGCGCGAAGTGGATTGCTGCAAACCAGCACGCTGATCACATGCAAAACCTTCTCAACAGCCTGGGGGTGGCCAATGATGAGTTAGCCGCGCGCAAGCTCCTCTTCTCGGACAACTTTGCTACCGGGATGGGTACAGCCAAAGACACGGCTTCTACCGTTAAGGACTGGCTGCGCATGGTGGCAGACGAAGAGCGTGGTCACAGAGTTGTCAGTTCTGACATATCCTTCGACCTGAGGCGCTGCCTGCCCGCGCCTTTCATGCAAGCAGTGAAGAGCCTTAGCGAAGGGAACGGCTTGCGCGACGAAGCCTTGGCCTGGTGCTTCTATGCTAACATAGCATTTCTAAAGCACCATGGCCGACGTGTTGGCCACAAGTCAGGAGAGCGCACTGAGGCGCCCAACATCCCAGTGCTAGTGGGAGGTCCCCCGTCTTCAAGGAAGACTTGCTTGATAGCCATGACGACCGACTTCCTGTTGCAAGCGCCCGAAGCGCCCCAGTTGATGCAAAAGCGGGAGTGCATCATCGCTGATGCCACCGTCGCTGGCATCCGCTCAGCAATCTTCAATTACAACAGAGCTGCGGTTGTCGCAGATGAGGCTTCCAACGTCTACGAAACTCCTTGGTCAGAGAAGGGGTCTGGGGGAATCCATTATTTGAGCAAGGCGACACCCATATCTCTTTCTTCACAAGGTGGCAGGCCAAACCGAGATCATCGAGTTCATTGCGCAGCCTGTTGCGCACGGCTTCAACAAGCGCTTCAACCTTGTCTTTGCGCCAGAAAGGTCCCCGGAGTCGGCTGAAGTCCACACTGCTAGCGCGAAGGCCTTCTTCACACAGCTACACACTTGGCTGTGCAAGAATGCTTGGGGCACGGAAGGCAACCACTACTTGGACGGCTACGCGTTGACCTGCTACCAGAGTGTCAAGCAGGCAGCGGAAGACTTTATGGAAGAGAGAGGCGGCCAGCTTACCAAGGATGCGTGTCGCAAAGTCCGGTTCTGGTCCACCGACGTGCTCGCCTTGCCCATGCAAACATGCGGATTTGTCAGTTCTCAGTGGTAGAGTACGGGGGCAAAGACGTGGCTCGAACAGAGGCAGCCAGAACCCAGCCAAACGTCTATGAGTTCATTTTGGCGGTGAACATGTGGCTCCGGCAGCTGCATGCGCACTTCAGCTTCTACAAGTGGTTCCGGCACATGTCAGATCAGAGACCGGGCGGCTCTACTAAGGATCTCACTGCTGCCATGGAAAGAGCTGACGACGGTGAAGAGCGCAGCCGACTCAAGGCTAACTTGTCGGCCGAGGATCGCCTGAGGCACGAGATTTTGGTGCACGAAAAGGCCGCGGTTGGTGCAAAGATTGCCGGTGACCAAGTCAGGCTGTGGCTCCGCAACCAAATCTGGTTCAAGAAGCAGCGCGTCACAGCCGACCAGATCAAAACTGTTTTGGCAGATTTGCACAAAGCTGGCTTGATGGATTCTGACAGCTCCCCTGAGGCGGACACACAGTCTCCACTTGCCAATGTTGCGGAGGCAAAGCGCAAAACTAAGAAAGGCATCAAGGTGGTGGTGTACATTAAGAAGTCTGCTCGGGAGATTGGAGGCAATGCAGATGCAGAAGCAGCCCGCACGCGGCTCCTGGTTCCCATCAAGTACTTCTGAGGGATGCTTGAAGCAGGCGCACGCTTCCGGGCCGGAAGGGTATGACCGATCGGCCTCGAAGGACGCGGCAGTGTGTGTAAGAGGTCAAAAGCGAGGCGGCGCTTCACGCGAGACAGAAAACAGACAGACAGGCAGGCAGACAGACAGACAGACAGACAGGCCATTCGGGGCGCGCTGTGGGTTTGAATGCGGTTCGGCTGCGGATGACTTGTGACGCCTGCCATTTTGAGCTCTGGGCTGCGAGCAGCGCACGTGGTGCGATAGATCGCTCCCATGTACTGAAGTCCGCTGCAGATCTGATAAGACAAATGCCTTGCTCAGTTGCATCCGCCACGCATTAGTCGGTTTCCGTGTTTGATAGAACAAGTCCGGTGCAGATCTGATAAAACAAATGCCTTGAAGGTCTGTGCGCTTGAGCGGAGGTGAGCAGACCTCGCAGATAGTAAGAACCCACGCTCAAGTGCATCCGCCATGCAGTGCGCACATGCTCGCAGATGGTAAAAGCCCACGCTCAATTGCATCCGCCATGCATCCATTTGATTTGGAGATTAGTGGGTTCTGGTGTTTGTTTCTCGTAGTTCAAGCCATAACCGCAATGCGGTCTGGGCGATTGTTTTCATCACCCATCCCACCCGTGTGTCCAGTAAGTGGGGAGCGAATCGTCCCATTTTGTAAGCATACCCGCTACTGGACACTAAACAGACTTGGTTATGGATTGAACTGCCTTTAGTTAAGGAGTAGGGTAGTGGTTCCTATATAAGATATGCTTCACCCCGCCTCCGTAATTCGGTCTAGGTCGTTTTGTTAATAGCGACCTATCCTGACCGGGCAGTGGATGTGGTGGGAGCGAACGGGGCTCACATAAGCAAACCACCCATCCACTACCAAAAAGTGAGGGTTGGAAGCGGGGTCTAGGCCCGTGAGTGCTTTTTCTTTTTAGGCACGTAACATAACAACAAATAAAATTAAAGATACTGCGGATAGAACAAGTCCGGTGCAGATCTGATAAACAAATTCCTTGAAGGTCTGCGCGCTTGAGCGGAGGTGAGCAGACCTCGCAGATGGTAAGAACCCACGCTCAAGTGCATCCGCCATGCAGTGCACACATGCTCGCAGATGGTAAAAGCCCACGCTCAATTGCGTCCGCGCCACCGTGCCAATAGGTGCGCCCGCTGCGCGCCTCACGCGGTCGCAGCGCTTACCCCTGCGCAACGTGGCAGCGTCGAGGCGTCGCCCCCCGCCACAGCGTCGCAGCGTCGCAGCGCCGCCGCCCTCGCCGCAGCGTCGCAGCGTCGCAGCGTCGCAGCGTCGCCCGCCTCACTGCGGCGTCGCGGCGTCGGCCCTCCTGCCGCAGCGTCGCAGCGTCGGAGCGTTGCAGCGTCGCCCCGCCTGCCGCAGCGTCGGAGCGTCGCAGCGTCGCAGCGTCGCCCCTCCTTCCGCAGCGTCGGAGCGTCGCAGCGTCGCAGCGTCGCCCCCCGCCCGAAGCGTCGGAGCGTCGCAGCGTCGGCTGCCCTATCGGCCCGTATTTCCTCATGTGCTTCTGCTTTAATGTTAGATTTGCCTTTACATTTATTCTATTTTCATCCTTGTGTGCTTCAATAGGTTTCATTCCATTTGATGAGTGTAAAGTATCATTATATTTTTTCAGTGTTGGTTTTAACATATCAGTCCATTTTCCCTTTGTAAAATTCATTCTATCACTTATTCCCTTTTTCATCGTCCTAATAAATCTCTCTCCTATATTCGCATGTGTCATTGTTTTCTTTTGACTTATGCCTAGACTATCTAAATATTTTTTGACATCCGAGTAAAATGCTCCGTCATCATCACTATAAATTTCAATCGGTTCACCCATAATTTTAAAACTTTCTTTCAATGCTTTTAAAACATTTGGACTTGCTCGCTCAGGCATTGGAACAACATTACCTAATTTACTGAAAGCATCAATTACAATTAAAGCATATCTTTCTTCACCTTCTTTCTTAAATATGTTCATATCCATAATATCTATTTGAAATTCTGCTCTGGCATAAGGCACTAAGAAACTATTATATTTTTGATATGGTTTAATTTGTTTATTAGGTTGCTTCTTCAACCAATCACCCACTTCTTTTAGAGTAAATGATGCATCTGTCTCATTTGCTTGTTTGTATAAACTTTGCTTTGAACCATACCCTCGCTCCAAATCGTAAAATAAATTACTTAATATTTCATCTTTTGTAAGTTTACTCATTATAATACTGATTAGTTTTTATTAATTTTATTTAATAAAAAATAATCACATTATTTCTCTTGCTTTTTGACACTTTCTAGATTTCTCATGTCTTTTGATGTTTGAAGAATTACTCATCGTTTTTCCACACATATTGCAGGTGTAAGGATGGTTCTGCTTTTCTTGAAAATATTTACTCTGGTATGCTTGTTTTTTTGTTTTATTTAATCTCTCTTCCTCACTTGATGTTGGTATTACATCAGCATCTGAACTATCATAATGTCTTTGAATGTCTGCTCCAAACCTGCTATTCATATATATCATACTCATAAAACTGCTATACTCATCATCATCAAGAGTGTTTAAATAATAATTGTCACTTATATCATTAGAATGTCTGCTGTAGAAAGGCATTACTATCTTATTATATTAAAGTGATATTCCCTTAAGTCTATTTTGTTAAAATATCTATTAATAATAATTACAAAGTAATTATCAATATTAACTAGATTTTTCTTTACTACTGCTTGACGGTTGCTCTTCTTCATTTTCACTTTCAGCATCAGTAGGAATAGGCATGTCGGTTGGCGGTGCTATTTCATAATTAGCATTTTCTTCTGACGATGATGAATTAACAGTATGTGTTGAAGAACTATTAACAGTGATAGGCGGAGAACTATTAACGCTAATAGGTGGAGAGGAGGTTGATAAATCAACTTCTTCGCTAACATTTGTATTGAACATATTCATTATGGCAGTTGCTATATCGTATGATGTTACTAATGAATTCATTGTTAAATTAACTAATAACTCTGAACCTTGAATTGTGGTTAATGTAGTGTGATATGTTAAATGTGCTACTATTTGTCCTATACTAAAACCTGACCTCATCATAAATTCTATAATCCTCATCAACATAAATAATTTCTTTCTATATTTATCAATGTCATCATCTTTTTTATCATCATCATCATCGTCGTCATCATATAAATCAGGGTCATATGTAAATGCTTCTGCTTCTGCTTCTCTAAAAAACTATTAAATAAAAAAATCTAAAAAAGAAGTTATAGATTATTCACACTTTAAAATAAATTAATTTAATAATAGAATAATATAATATTTTTCTATTATTAAATATATAAGTTATGGAAACATTAGATATTGAAGATGTCCTTGTAGAGAAGAACCTTCGCTTTAAATTAAAAGATGGCGGTTCTTATGTTCGGTCAAAAGAAAGTAAAAACTTTTATCCTTCATCGGTTTCTACTTATACCGCTGATACAAATTCAGTAATTAGATTTAACATTACTGGACCACCTAACCAATGGTTGTCCCTACCTTCGTTATTATTAGGATTTACTCTAAACAACACTGATGATTCAGCAAGTAATGAACTCAGACCAATTGATACAGCCGGTTTCTTTGATAGAGTCCGTGTGCTTATGGGCGAGGTTATTGTATGCGATTTAAATTCTCTTTCTCGTGCGAGTACAATGAAAGATGTATTAAAATCATCAGAAGAAAAAAGAATTGATGAAGCATTAGGTTTTGGAAATACTCTTCTTAATCACGATGGACGGTTTTTAACTTGTGATGCGGCAGCAACTTCTTCTACCCAAGCAGTCGTTAGAAATGTTACCAATAGCAATTTTAGAGGAATTAAAGGAGGTAAAGGTGCTAATGTCTATTTTGATTTAAACTTAAAATGCTTTAAGACTTGTGAAAACTGGATACCTTTATCTTATTGTCCAATAACAGTTGAATTATATTTAACAAGTGATGTATTAAAACCAATTGTTACTAGAACAGGACTTTTTACTGCTTCAAATACGAGTATCACTTGGTCAGTTACAAAACCTTTATTCAAAGGAAATGTATATACGATCGACGATAGTTTATATGCAGAATATGCAAAAATTTTAGAAACTGGCTCTCTTCCAATTACATTTGAAACTGAAACCATGCAAGAACAAACAGCATCTGCTGAAACTGAAGTATTTACTACAATTGTCCGTAATGTATCTAAATTAAATAAATTGTTTATTTCTTTTTCAAACCCATCTGCAAAAACTTATGTTGGAGGTTATGGAGAGTTGTTGAAAGAATATAACCGTATGTATCATCCATTAGGGAATATAACAAATGGTGTAGGTATTTATAACCCAGAATATGATTTATCCGCTTCTTTAGTAATCGGTAATCAAGTCATACCAAGTCAAGAAATTCAAGGTGTTCGTGAAGCGTACGCCCATCTTATGCATTGTTCTGATAAACCAATTTTAGTTAGAGCAGAAGATTACAGGTCTCACGCTTTTATGTATGGTTTTAATTTACAAAAATTAGAAAGTGCAAATTATACTGGTATGAACCTTAAAAATAACTCAAATATGGTAATAAAAATAAAGGCGTTGGATGGTTCAACATTATATACTGAAAAGAAAATGGCTGAGAGAATGTATATGCTCTTGGTTCATGAGTGCATTCTTGAAATCCGTTCAAATTCTGTAACATTTTATGATTAAAAAGAAAATATGATATTATTAATTTTCTAATTAATAATATAATATTATGAGCAAAAACTTAATGAATATCTTTGATATTACAGCAAATAGAATTAGACAAGTAAAAGATGGAGCAGTCAATGATATAGAAGACCTTTACGCGAGTAAATCTGACATTCAAACAGTATTAGATAGTAAAGCAGACCAAGCAGACACCTATACAAAGGAGCAGATAAATGCTAATTTTTATGATATAACTGAAACATATAATAAAACAGAAATTAATGTATTATCAAATAATATTAGTTCAAATACACATTTAATAGATAATTTAAATTCTACTACGACAACTAATTTTAATAGTATTTCATCAAATACAAATTTAATAAATAATTTAAATGCTACTATGACAACTAATTTTAAGAACATTAGTTCTAATTCTAATTTAATTAATACAAATATTAATAATATTTCTTCAAATACTACTTTAATAAATACAAATATTAATAATATTCATCAAATACACATTTAATAAATAATTTGAATTCTACTATGACATTTAATTTTAATAATATTAGTTCCAATTCTAATTTAATAACAGGATTAAATAGTACAGTAAATTCACATATTACTGCAATTTTAGATTTACAGAATGGAGGTTCATTTAATGAAGCAGATTATTATAATAAAATAACAACTAATAATTTATTATCAAATAAGTTAAATACATCAGTATTAAATAATACATTAATACATAATATAACAACTACTGCAACTTTCAAAATAGCAGAATTTGGAAATTATAATAATTTCTTTGAAATGTATAATAATTATTTTGATAGTTATGTTTATGGAAGTTTGACTGGTTCAACAATGTTTTTAAATCAACGTGGTTTTGGTGATGTAGAAATTAATAATTCTTCAACTTTTCAAAATGATAAAATAATATTAAATCATAATACTACAATATTAAGTAATTTACAAGTATCGGGTTTATTTTCTTGTTCATCTATTTTAGATAAAACTGGTTCTGATGCTAGATATGTTTTACAATCAGATGGATTAAGTGGACTAATAACAGGAAATACAAATACAATTAATTCAATAATTACTAGTAATAATTCACAGGATACATCATTAGGACAAAAGTTAGATAAGATAGATACTAACGCTCAATCAGTAGCAGGTGCTATTAATTTTAGTGATAATACAACTTTACACAGTAATTTAAATATGTTGACTACTGGTTCTATAATATGTAATAAGTTTAGTACTACACCTTCGCCTAATTTAGGATTACAAATGACATTTCAAATGTTTAATCGTGAATTTAATATTAATAGAGATGGTAGAATGTGGATGAGTAGCGCAGGAGGTCAATGGGAAACTCAAATAGGAGATGCTAATGTTGGAAGAGTTTGGGTAAAAGATAGATTTGGTTTAGGTGCTGTTGGTGTTAATGGTTATGTTTTAAACTGCGCCGGAAAATCGAGATTTACTGATGCAGTTGATTTTATAGGAACTGACAAGGCAGTAAATCTTAACAATGGTTCATATTTGAATTTTAATAATAATGGTTCAATACGAAGATATACACCAGATGCTATAGAAGGTTTATATATGTCTCATAATGATTTTGTTGCTCTTTCTGTTGGTGATATTACTAATGCCAGTAATCAATATATGATGTGTGATGGATTAGTGAATAAAACTATTTTTAGTAAACCTATAGATGTGTTAGGTAATATTTATACAAATGCTGATGTTAATTGTGATAATGTTAATATTGATACTGATGGTAAATTAACAATTGACACAAATTGTGAATTATATAGATATGTTAGTGCTTTTTCATCTTTTGATATGAGGAATACCGATGCTAATTCTTCAATTAGATTTATTTGTGGAGATCCTGCCGTTCAATCTAATATAGTTGGAGCAGTTAATATTTCTACTGGATGGACTTTTAACACTTCTACTGCTGATGTAATGGGTAATTTATTTGCTGATGATATTTATGTTAAAACTAATGGAGCATTAAGAAGTAATCATATAGCGCCTAATGGTGGAACATTAGTAACTGTTGATACTAACTTAGCAGTTCAAAATGCATATTTAGCAACTAATACCATTCAATCATTCGATTTAACAACGGTTTCATTTTTGAATAATATTTCAATGACTACTGGAACAGATCTAAAGATGGGAACAAGTGAAATATCAACTTATTACGATGGAACTAGTTTATCTACAATTGATGTAATATTTAGAACATCAAATACAGCGTTTAGAGTTGCTGATAGTTCTACTACACCTTCTGTTTTATTATCTATTGATAAGACATTTGGAACAACAGTAAATACTGAAAGTTTTACAAATAATGCTCCATCGACTTTTAATGAAAATGTAACAGTTGCGGGAACGAAAAAAATGTTATGTAATTTAATTGAACCATCAACAGGAACTAATATAGATTTAACAGCAACAACAGTAACCATCAACGGAACGTTTGTTGATTCATCTGATTCAAGATTGAAATATGATATAGACAATGTCAAATCTAATTGTATGAATATTATTAAGAAATTTAAACCGAAGAAGTTTAAGAGACACGATAGAAATGATAACGGTAAAACTCATATAGGATATATAGCAGATGAAGTATTAAAAGCAAATCCTAAAGAATTTGAAAATGTTGTTAGCAAAGACAGAGAGTATTTAGGATTAAATTATTTAGTTTTACCCGTGCTAGTTCATAAAGCAGTATTAGAATTAAATGATAAAGTAGATAAACTTGAAAAAGAAATTAAGGAATTGAAAAAAGAAAAATCTAAATAAATAATTAAATATAAATATATAAATAAATAAATAATTAATTAATATATATAGATATATGGACATTGACAGGAAAGTTAAAATAGAAGCATTATTTAAGAATAGTAGTATGAGAGAAAAAACTTGTTATTGTGGTTGTATAATTACTAAGTTAAATAAAGATGAATTTACATTAGATAAATGTAATAATGAAGAATGTAGTTTTAATCATTCTAAATTTGATGAATATATTAAAGAATTAAAAAAACAAAGGGAAGAAGAGAAATTCGACAGGCGAACACATAAGTGTTGTATGTTATGTACTCCTATTATGTGGGGGTTTTGTTGGCCTATTTTAATTCCTTTGAATATTTATTATTGTATTGTATACCTTTGAATATTTTTATTGTATTATATTATAATCTAAAATAATAATATATAATGGGTAATTCAAACAGTAATATTGAAACTTCAAGTATTGATAAAATCAATGATATTGATGTAGAACAATTAGATTTAAGTAATATTGATAAATTACAGTTGAAAGCAATTAAGCAAATGAGTGAAAGATTAGAAAAACTGGAGACAATGAAATGTGACAAATTAATATATAAATTACCAGCGTTGAATTTGTGTAGTTATAGTTTATTCTAAATTAATAATATTAAAAATTATTAATATTATTAATTATTGTTCTGGGGTTTCTTCTGGTTGTAATGATTTTAGATAGTCAATGTGTTTTTGTTTTTGTTTATGACATATCAAATTGTTGTTGGTTATTAATGCCCCACAATCACATTTAACATAATTATATAATGTTCCATTTTTATAATCCATGTATTTTCTATGAGTTGCAGTTTTTAAATGGCCATTCAACCCATGATTAACAACTTTACACCCGCATTCACACTCTATGATTTGTCTGGTTTCAGAATACTTTTGCTTTCCTCTTTCCGATTGTTTTTCTTTAGTTCTTTCATAACTTTCTTTATTTTGCTGTCTCACTTTGTTTCTGTAATCTTCATCATTATTATACCTATCTCTATCTTTTTGTCTAATTTCTTCCTTTTTGTTTTCATAATTTTCTTTATGTTTTTGTTGGTAATGTTCCTTCATATTTTGGTAATGTTTTTGTTTGTATGCTTTCACATGTTCTTCATTATCTTTTGTCCATTTCTTTCTATATTCTATTCTCTCTTCCTTTGATATATAAGGTTTGGCTTGATTTAATGTAGCATTCAATTGTTCTATGTATTCTCTTTCTTTTCGTCTGGCATCTAATGCATCATTACAAAATTCTGTGTTAATTAAAATCATGTCAAAATTATCCCACCCTCCATTGTCTTTTATAAAATCATATAAATATCTGTGTTGCGATCGTCCGTTATATCTTTTATCATTTGCATTAAAATGACCTACTTTATGGGCACTCTTTCTTTCCTTAAAATTACCTGTATGACCGACGTAGCAATCTTTGATATTTAAATCTTTACAAACAATTTTATAAAAATGGGTATTACTGTAATCTATGGGTGTTTTAGGCATGATGGTTTTATTAAGTTCTATTATAGTTTATTCTTTAATTGTAAATCGTTTCTCGAAATTGATATAGAACATGCGATTGACATCTTTAGAATTTAAATTTACGAAAAAGAATGAATATGTAGAATGATTTATTGCTGTATGATACATTTCTAAAAGTTTATCCTTATCAACAATCGCGGCATTTTCTTCAATAAAACTCATTAATTCTGATATGTTTTTTAATCTGAAAATGTATAATGAACTGGCATTGACACGGATTATATTAGCGACTGTTTTATATTTTTGAAGACTGCATATGCAAGAGATGGCGTCATGTCTGCCGCGCGTAAACAAACCGTGTAAAATTTTAGAATATCTCAAAAATTTGGGATCATCACTGAAATCATCAATGCAAATAAGAATTGAATATAATTTCTTCATTTTAGTATTTTTCATATAATGTATTATTTTTCTTTGTGTATCAATGATATTTTCCAATTCTTCTGGTCGGTATTCATCAAAATACACTTGCTCTTTTGTATCATCCACCTTCATTTCTTCTCGTTGGTATTTCTTGACTTCAACAAAAGTAGGGTCATTATGGACGCTCGGACTAAAAATAAAGATACGAGAGAAACAGTTTTTATATACATTTAATATCAAATTTTGAATTAGAACTGTTTTGCCACCTGTTGAAGAAGCAACTATAATACTTCTAAATGGTAATTTTGGCACGTGCTCATATTTAGACTGTTTAAATTCATAGTCAGTTATGTTTATTGGTTTTACTATGGGAACATCAGGCATAATAAAATAATATTAAAGATATTTAGAAAATAATTTAATATTATTTATTGTATGAAAGCATTGCTATGATATGAATGGTGTCCATCGTAGTAGAACAGGCTCTTTCATCAACTTCAATCAATAAGCATTGAAGATAGTTTTGTGTCTTGCTCGCGTGTGCAATGAAAACCCAAGTGCTGTGCCCCACCAATATTCTATTATGCATGAAATAATAAGATCAATTAGAATAATTTATCTTATTATTTATATGACTATTATCCATTGCAGTTGTGGTAAAACTTATGATGACAAATATTTATTTAAACATCTAAATTCAAAACATCATCATAAATTTGTGGAATATAGATGGAATAAAGACGATACAATGAAAAAACTGTACAACTCTAGGAAAAAGAACTTTTTTCCTAGAGTTCTAGAACTTGATAGAACTTATCAAGTTCTATCAAGTTGTACAAGAAAAGAAAGACAGAAATGAAAAAATAATTTATCGTATTATTTAATATGGAAAGGAGTTATTCAGATTATATTGATATAATAGATGAAGTAGAGAATATAGAACAAGTAATAATAACTGACAACAGATGTAAGAAAGTATGCTTTTATACATTAGAATTAATAAAATTAGGAATACAATATATCAAAAATAAAAATGTAAATATTAATATAAATGGGAAAAAGAAAAACAAAAAGAATAAAACAGATACTACAGTTTCTTCAACAGATGAAGAAAAAGAAGAAATTGTTAAAGAAACAGCACTAACCGAGTTTGAGTGTCCTATGTGTAAAAAGATGTTAGAACTAAAAAACGAACTGGAAATTCAAAAGAAAGGAAATTGCAAATGTTCTTGTGTGCCATTAGGGTTTAAAATAACTAAAAATGATAAGAAAATGAATATTGATAAAACTAAGGACAGTATCAATCTGGAAACAGATGCACATAATATTTCTATCAAATTTGGAAATGAGGCAACAATGTCAGATAATGGAGATAACGAAACTCAGGAAACTATTAAACAAATGATGAAAATTTAGTACTTAAAGAGTAGATTTTACATTAAATCAATTTTATAAATAAATATTTAAATAAATAATTATATAAATAAATATATATAGAAATGTCTGAAGTTGAGAATGATGCTATTGCTGAACTATCAAAGAAGATGATGACAGTTAGTAAAAATGTTGAACTGTTGTACGAGATGATAAAAACTATTGACGAGAAACTTGATGCAAAGGCAAACGAACCAAAAAATAGCAATGAAGAGAAGGAAAAGATTGATAAAATCTTTGAAAAGAAACAAATAGGAAGGCCGTCTGGCAGTTTTCAAGATAAGCAAAAGCAATATATGGACATGTTAAATAAGAACAAAATTAAATCCCCAAAAACAGAAACTATTGAATTTTATAAACTGTTTAAGAACGAAGAAGGAAAATACGAACTAATATAATAAATTTCTAAATAATTCTAATAATATGAATTTATTAGAATTATTTTCAGGCACAGGTTCAGTTGGAACGACTGCCATCAAAAACTAAAGCAGAATGTGGGGATAATTATGTAATACATAAGCAGGAAGATTTATACAAAATACCTGCTGAATTGATTTGTGAGATTTTGACGAGTTTGGTGGATTAAGGAATTTGAGTTGGGGTTGTGCTTGAAACTCGAGGAAAATGTCATTTAGTGGCTGCCCCCCTTTTGTGTGGCTGGCTGCCCCCCTTTTGTGTGGCTGGCTGCCCCCCTTTTGTGTGGCTGGCTGCCCCCCTTTTGTGTGGCTGGCTGCCCCCCTTTTGTGTGGCTGGCTGCCCCCCTTTTGTGTGGCTGGCTGCCCCCCTTTTGTGTGGCTGGCTGCCCCCCTTTTGTGTGGCAGGTCATGTCCTCCTCCATTAATATTGCCTGACTATTATTTTAACCCATAAACCTTACAATAAAAAACATTGTAAGATTTATGTTTTGAAATTATGGGGATTTTATATTTTGGGATTTTGGGAATTTAGTTTCAAGGAATATTGATTATAGGAATTTCTTAAAATGTATTTAAAGGTTTAAGGACATTGTATTATAAGAACTATGGAAGGAAACATTTGTGTTTTAATTAAAGGTAAAATGTATGAAGGAATTTTGGAAAACGGTTCATTCAAAACTGATAATGGAAAATTATGTAGAAACTGTGGTAGAATGAAACTATTTGACGAATTTAATAAAGATAATAAACAATGCAAGCAATGTTCAGAAAACAAAAGGAATAACCGAATTAAACATAAAGATAGATACAATGAGGAGCAAAGAAAAAGATATGAAGAAGATGATGAATATAGAAATAAAACACTTGAAAGTAATAGAAAATGGAACAGTATAAAAATTCAGTGTGATATTTGTGACTGCTATTTTTCTCCATGTTTAAAAAAGCAACATCTTAAAACAAATAAGCATAAACGAAATTTAGAAATGAAACAGGCAGAAGAGAATTAACACTATTTTATTAATATTTTTACATAAAATTGTATAAGGTAAATATGTAGAATAACTTCTTAACCTTATATAATATTTCAATGAAGTAAAATTATTTTCAAGTAATTAGATAAGGTTAATGAATATGAATAATGTATTAACCTTATTTAATATTTGAATTATAAACCTATATTTTATATTTTGGTAAGTTGTTCTGAAAATTATTTTACTTCTTTCAAGATATGTTTTACTATTTTTTCCCCTACGGTGGTTGGTGTGTTGTTCAACGGAGAGCAAAAACCAAGATGTATCAACAGTTGAGTTCTAAACAAGTGATTGGCGGCTTGCTTTTTCGGTGTGTTGTGTTGTTTTTTCTTTGCCACCCCAAAAAGACACGCGCGGCTGTGTTTTCTGTTGGTTTTCCTTTACCGCCCCAATAAAGAAACATGCGCGGGCGGTTTCAACCCCTTAGGTGGTTGGTGTGTTGTGTTGGTTTTCCTTTACCACCCCAAAAAAACCACGCGAGGCTGTGTCTTCTGTTGGTTTTCCTTTACCCCAAGACGACACGCGCGGGCGGTTTTTTTTGAGGAGCACACCCCTAGCCCCTACCTCCCAAAACGAAAGGATGTCCGCGAAGTGGAAGGGGCGAGATTGTTCTTGAGCGGGTTGTTGGGAGCGCTGTTAGATCTGCTTGCGGGCAAGGACCGATTGCCCCCTGGTCAAAGTGACTGAATACCTGAGTGAGATCAGGATGATCATGCAACAGTCGTTTTTCAACGAAGAGCAAAAACGAAGATGTATCAACATTTGACTTCTAAACAAGTGATTGGCCCAGCTCATATCACATCCCTGTCTGGAATATTTAATCTCAGCCACTAGTGCCTGATTGATTAGACATGCCTCATCCAGCCTGCGAGACAAGCCCAAATCATGAGCCTGGGAGTCGATCATGAAGTTCTTGCGGGTGAGGATTAGCAAGGGCCAAGGGGTTAGGATGTGCTGTGGAATGACCACAAGTGAGCCTGGAAGGACATGCGTCCTTGAATCCATTGGTAGCCACTGCGAGTCAGCGCGGGCCAAAGCTTTGATTTGAAGATCCCGCTGGATGCGCATCAAACGGGTAGTTGTGGGTGTGCAGTGGAGCCAAAAACGAGAAGTATCAGACCGAAAAGGTGCAAATACAAACTGGCACGAGACATCAGGCGATGCTCGAAACGGCCCCAAGGGCGTGCCAAGGTCGTGTTCTTCGTTGACATGGTCTTTGCCTACTGGCAGGCAGTTGTATTTGGAGCCGGTCCGAACAACTAGCTCAATGTGAACTAGAGGGCCTTCAACCTTGAAGCATGACCCTTGATCTCCTGGTACTGCCTTTTGCGCTTGAGCCGACCAGGCATGGCCGTTTAGCGGGTTCCGACCGCTTAAACCAACAGTACATGTGTGCAGCATACATTTGTTGAAACCTATTTGTTGGCCATCCATGGCCATTTGTTAGGACCCATGCGGGTCACTGAAAGAAAAGTCAGCTTTACGTGTTTCAGACATAAGTTGGCAGAGGACGCCCTGGCAAGCCTTGACATCAATGTGCTACTCAGGAAACGTTGTGCCCTTGGCTGCCACTCGAGGTTCGTTCATCTACCTTAGAATGTCCAGTTGTACATTGGCAGGATGTGTGGTTACGCACCTCAACAAGAATACTACTAGGGAATGACAGGCAAGGTGCCATCTGAGAATCCAGGCGACAGGAGAAGGTCACAGGGCCAGCTAGTTGGAGAGGGCGGCCCGGTCCAACTGACACCGCCTGACCTTCGCTGGGCACGCGCAGGGCAGCGGTGCTTCGGAGCAGGTGAAAGCGGGGGGCTGAGGTGCGAGCTCAGAAACCCCAGATGCAAAGGAGCCACGTGCTCAAAACACGGGTAGATGAAGGTTAGTAAGGGACAGTCCCAGCCAGAAATAGTTGCGGTTACATGGTTCCTGCCGGGTTTTGATTATGACTCAAAGCATCAGACATCCGGCGGACCAAGCAGCACACCGACCAACCGACCCAGCGACCGACTGACTGACTGAGGGAGACAAAGACAGCGACGGACGGATAGACGGCCGACAGGTAGACAGATGGACAAACAGACCCAGGCCAAGCCTACCTAAAGAAATGCCATCCTTCCGAACCACTGTGTAGGCATATGTTTGGTCAAACTTATGGCGACCAACGCTGAATGTGAAACGGGCGAAACTTGAGGTGGGTCTGAAATAGGGGGTGGCCACTGATTCAATGGCTTGCTTCATCCAGCAACACAAGCTGGCAGGAGCCGCACTTGGTCCTTTCGGTAACGTGGATTCCCATAAAGCTGCTAGTGCGGTGCTTGCATGATTTAGTTGGTATCTTTATTATTCCCGACCAGTGACAGCGGATGGAACAAAAATAGACAGAGTCTACAACACAATCATCCCATGCAGGTCAATGTTTACTGGCCGCAGGGAATCAATGCATCCTAGGTACAGGTGATTTCCTGAAAAGGTTGTCAAGCGTCAGAAGGCAACAGTGATATGTGGCTTCACAGGCTTCTGATGCTTATGCCTTGATCATTCAGTAGGGTTGTTCCGTGCCATTCTGTGGATACCTGCGAATTGAAACTGATGCATCTTCTGATAACTCCATGAATCAATGAATGGGGTACGGTGCTTCCAAAATTGTTGGCTGCATGTTTACTTCATTTGAAGCCAATTGTTTTTGCTGGAAACCTGCTTTTGCTTCAGGATCTGACTGCTGATTGCTGCTTGCCAAGCACCTCGCGGTGATCAGGCGGCGGTTACGCGGTGCATCCAAGACGTCGCCCTTCTGGTGGCCACATCCAAGGCTGGAAGCCGCGGTTGGGAACCACTTGGCGAACCCTGCGGCTCGTTTCGTTGAACCCTGTTCGTGCGTTTTTCAGCGGTTTTGGAAAAGATGCAGCAAGCAACAGTGGGATTCAGTCACAAGGTTTGTTGGCAACAAGCCTGCCTCGAAAAACATGGCAGTGCTCTGACCGGCAGGTTTCCAGTTCAATGCACGCACTTACAACAGTTTGATTCGAGCATTCTATCAACTGATCATGTATATTGTGGCCATTTGGGATGTATTTCACCTGACTGCACTTGGCACGATTTCAAATCAGGTGTCGTATGGTGTCCATTGCGATGTCCTGTTCAACCTGTTGCTGACGCATGTTCTGTGTCATCCGTGGCAAACGCTGATATTACGCACGAGTGTGATGATTTCGGGTAAGGCCTTAGTTTGGAGCCCAAAATAGGAAGATTCCCGTACCCTTGGCCGTAAGACACTTGTACTTGTTGGATGGTGTGTACTTGAATCAATAGGATTTCCACAAAGCAAGCAAGGGATACTGCTTGACTGGAATCTCAGTTCCCATTCAAAAAATGGAAGTGGTGTTGTAATCATTGTGCATGTAGCGCAGACATGAGGTCTCCCGCAGCTCTGAGATCAAGCCAGTAGCGCCTGTGGACGGTTCGCCTTTCCATTTCGCGAAATCGCCATGGCGACTTGGCTCCAAGATGAGTTGTGGAAGTCAAGCTTGATATTTGTTTCATCTTGTTTAGGGGACCCCAAAAAATGCCGGGTTTTCCTCGTGGATTCCCTTTACAACCAACCAAAAGGGGGTACCATCAAAAGGGGACAAGTCCATATATCGGTTGGTAAGGGCAAAGGTCCTTCCTGCATGACAGGCCGCCCTGGTCGAGAAGTTTCGCATTGCACGGTTTCGATTTCTGAAACTGACTCTGGAATTCCCGTGGCCATGCGCATGTAAGACTCAGTTGTGCAGTGGCACCCTTTTTCCCCCTTTTGTTTGGTGACTGCCCCACTAAATATGGTCTTCTCCAAAAAGGGTTCCCATTTTTTCCAGGGTCACTGAACAACTGAGAAGATGTAGCATTCCAGTCGCGCGGTGTGCAAGTGCCACGCGAGGCCACCCTGGGCCCCTCCAAGGATTCTCAGAACGTAGAAAATGGTAGCTGTCATTTGTAGCTTTGCCCAGGACACTTATATATAGCTTGGTGGCTCCCAGCCATCCGATTCCTTAGCCTTTTAGCTTTTTAGTGTTTAGTGGTAGTTTCCTGTTAACCCACCAAAAGTTAAACTTTTAGCAGGGGATCTGAGGGCAGCCCCAACAAAAAAAACGTTTGGCCCACAAGCCACAAAACTAAAATGGAGGTTACGTCACCGGATTTAGCAGTTGCGCCCATCCCTTTCCAAACGGAGATCAGAAGACCATGTTTGGGGGGCGGGGCGGGGGGCGAAGAACAGGTTGGAACAAGCCAGATTGGACAATAAGTTTGAAAACAAGGCTGAGATGTTTGTGTTTTTTAGACGCACGTCAAAAAGGCACATGGGTCCGAAGTGATGGATCTCCTTTTTCGAGGTGAAGGTGGACTGTGACTTGGGGGTGGAGACCATTGCCACCAAGCCCATTGAGGGCCAGAAGCCAGGGACCAGCGGACTGCGAAAGAAGACCAAGGAGTTCATGGAGGGCACGTGCCACGGCGGATTGAGACGGGAGAGCGGAGAGCTTTCGGCTCCGGCTCCATTTTTTTCTAAAATGGCGACCCGTCTTGGGGTGTTAAAGGGAAACCGGAAGAAAGCATAACCTGGATGTTATTGGATGTTGGTGAGCAAACCGCAAGTTGTTGCACCGACTAGCTGCAAAGCTGCCCAAATCACCTCGATGGAGCCTGTCGCCGTGTTTTTTTTGAACCATGAACTCCCTCTGTGGGTTGGGTACGCTGGTGAACCACCGGGTCAAGAGCGCACAAGCGCATGTTCTGAACCCTCTCAAAAGTCTTCGACTTGGTGAGTGACAGCAAATGGCGCCATTCATCCAGTAAGTTCTTCTTAATTGGCACGGGATGTGTGCCAACGGCCAACGTGTGCTATTTTGGCGAAAGAGGCGAGGCCCGGTACTGTATGCTTGTTTCTGCGCGAGGCAAACAGGAACACAAGTCGTGACGGGAAAGACCTCGTAGGATCCTTTCTTGAGGGATTCCTCATTGCAGGCCGACCACGGATGTGTCTTCTTTGAAGGTACCTGTTTGTTTGCAATGCTAAAGGGGAACCAAACGGAAAAACACACATGGTGGTTATATTGTAGCATGCTGTTTATTCCTATATGAGTAGGATTTCTATATCAGTGGTGGTAGGATTAGAATGATCAAACACACAGTATGATATTATAGTTCTTGCCATATAGAACGGCTCAAGTTCAGCCAAGCCTAAGAGTTGAGATATTCCTGAAATGTGTGTCTTCACAGCCCACCTACTGAAGCCTACTGCTCAATTTGGGGTGGTCAAAAAGACCAAGCGATCGCCTATACCGGCGCGCGCTTTGTGCGTGTTTCATGCGCTTCCAGCAGTTCTAGAATTTTACCAGGATTCTCATGCTTCCACATTGCAGGGATTCGCACAACAGGGTCCATCACCATTCCTGCATGCAAGGAGCAACGGAGTATCTTGTCCGACTGGATCCGTCATACCAACAACTTTCAACACACAATCATGCGTACATTGCACAATGCGTACATCATTGCCGGTAGCTCAGCCCGCCGACTATTCAGGTATCTTGCCAACTTCGTGCAGAGTGTCTTCAACACCCTCGGGGAGGAGGGTGTCCCGCTGGCCGGCGGCACCTTGGTGGTTTCCGGCGATGGCCGATTTTGGAACCCCGAGGCGGGGCCTTAGGTCGGTCTTCCCGCGCTCGAAGTCGAAGAGCGCGAGCGGATCAGTTGGATTAGCGAAGTCTTTTCATGCTCAACAACCAGGTCCCCCAGGATTGTGCCCTTTTACCGTGTCTTTTTTGGGGGAGGGGCCCCTTCTAAACTGGACTACAGAAAACAGGGTACCCTTATTCTAACCTCTCTACTGGAGGACTTAGACAACAAACGTCAGCTTGCCCTCTGACAAAAAGTTAAGCTGCTGGTGGAAGACTGATCACCTGTGGCAAAATGTTGAAGCTCATGCGTGTGTGTTCAATGACTGAACAGAATTTGCAGGGTCTCAGCAAAGGCACTGTCCAGGTCTTCGTTTTCACCCGCCAGTCGATCGGTTATGACCCAACTGTTAATGGTCAAAAGGCAAGGCCCAAGCGTAACTTGCCTTTTCAGCCACCTCGACTGGCAGGGTTTCGTCACTTGTTTGCTACTGGGGCTGAACGAGAAAGACATCATTCGTGCTCCAGAGGCCATCTCCGCCGGCCATTTCTTGATGCCAAGGAAACGATATTATACAAGCCCCACGCCCCAAGTCCGCACTATGAGGATGGCGGCTTATCCTTATTCCCATTTGAGCAGGAACAATGTCCCAGATTCTACAGATGAATGCTGAAGAGCTGTTCAAGACGTTTTCACCCGCGTGGAGTGTGCTTGCTAGCGCGAAGAATTCCATAAGACTGCGGGTGGCACCCAAATGGACCCTGCAGCGAGGCATGGGGATGTAGGATGATGTAGGGAGAGATCTCCCTTTCGAGCCATACAAGAAAGAAACCAACATGACACCAGCCTTTTGAAATCTCAGTTCGCTGACAATCAAACAGCCTGCGACGGAGGCCATCCAGATCATCATCAAGATGGCCTTTGCTGCCGGCGTGGGGCGCGTGTGGTGCCGCGGTTGAAGGGCAAGTGATCCTGCTCAAGACCGCGGGCTCCACCCAAAATTGAGGAATTATGTAGATGCACAGTTCTTTCTCAAGTGTGGATGCCAACTTGACATAATACGAGTTCTTAGTTTGATTTGGCGCAGGCTTGGATTCGTCTGGGCATAGATTTCCGTCTGCTGTGCAGCATATCATATATCTGAGTTGTTCGGCAAGCCAACTGCATAGTGTGCCTCATGCAACAATGAGGCCAAAGGGTGAAAAACAACCGGTGGACAACGCGCATGGTACAAATATCTTGTTCATAGGCCAACCAACTCCTAAAAATACCGCACCATCATGAAACTCCACTCATCTCTTGGTAAACAAAACATAGCGGCACCTTGATGGCCGCTTGACACCTCGACTCACCGGCTTCGCCCTCGCGCCTTCGCATCTCAGGTGCGGCACGGGGGGACTGCTGTCCACCCCGGCCACCAGCGCGGTGATCCGCGCCCGCGGGAAAGGCATGGAGCCCTTCGGAGGATTCATTTGCTCCGCCAGCCACAACCCCGGAGGCAGCAAGCGATCGATCGAGCGAGCGATCGATCGATCGATCGGGATCCGAGTCGTCGTTTTTGGGTGTGGAGAGGCGTGATTAAATTCATGGCCATGTGCAGTGGTGTTTTTTTTGGTTGGCGGGTGTTTGTTTGGAGTGGTTCTGAAGGGAAATCTCAGATCGTGAGCGTTTGTTGTTCGAAAGCAACGTTGGAAGGGTTCTTGAGGCAAGATTCACCTGCGAGAAGCACAGAGAGAGAGAGAGAGAGAGAGAGAGAGAGAGCTGTCTTGCTTGGCTCTCGGAAAAAGACATGAAGTGTTTGAGTTAGAGTTACATATCATTTGGAGATGTTTCGAGGTCGATGTTGGGTATATGTGTTGTGAAACAATGCGATGGGTGTTCGAGGACCACGTGGAAAGCCGCCCATTTTCAAAAACTTCGCCCATGAGACGCCGAGGATTCTCGGAGAGATGAAACTTTAGAGCTTAGGATCAGAGGCAGATGTGCGAAACAAACCAGAAGCACTTGACTTCCCCAGAATTAGCTCGTTTTTTGTTTTTTTTTGTGTTTTTTGGGGGGTCCCGTTGCTTTCCGCTAACCAGGCAAAAAAGAAACATGTTTGCTGGAGTCCCGATTCCAGCCAAGTTGAAAGGATCCAAATGTTTCTTGTTGAGCTGGGTAGTACCCTGCGGTAGTGACTGTCCTTGTAAGATGTTCCCTTAGCCCGGTGCAGTGAGTGTTGGCATGTTCCAACCTTGGCAGTTGTCTTGCTCATGGCACATACGAGGACTTGCAACTCTGCACGAGTATGATCGTTCCGGGAAAGCTTCTGTGTTATCCGATGTTCCTTTCGAATTCGAGGCAGCTGTACTTTGTTTTCTCCCGCGTCATGTGCATTTTGTGCATGTGTGTGTGTGTTGTGTTGTGTTGTGTTGTGTTGTGTTTTGTTGTGTTGTGTTGTGTTGTGTTGTGTTGTGTTGTGTTGTGGTGTGGTGTGGTGTGGTGTGGTGTGGTGTGGTGTGGTGTGGTGTGGTGTGGTGTGGTGTGGTGTGGTGTGTTGTGTTGTGTTGTGTTGTGTTGTGTTGTGTTGTGTTGTGGTGTGTTGTGTTGTGTTGTGTTGTGTTGTGGTGTGGTGTTGTGTGGTGTGGTGTGGTGTGGTGTGGTGTGGTGTGGTGTGTTGTGTTGTGTTGTGTTGTGTTGTGGTGTGGTGTGGTGTGGTGTGGTGTGGTGTGGTGTGTTGTGTTGTGTTGTGTTGTGTTGTGTGTTTGCACGCGCGCAAGCCAAGATGGGAATCACCGGAGAGTTTCTCGCATGACGGGCATGTTTTCAGGGAGCAAGCCCAATTCCACTTGGAGTTGGAGGTTGTTTTACTCTCAGATAATGTCGCTCTTTATTCATTGATTTGTCATGAACTTCCGCGAAGGGGTTGACCTCTGCGCGTATCTAGTCACATAGACGTGGAAATAGTTCGGTGAGATCGAACGAGGAAATCGAATGCTGCAGTGGCGATGTCATTTCATCATCCAGTCGTGTTGTGGAGTGCCAAAGTTCCTTCAAGGAAGCATACAGATGGTGGCCGTCCTTGCACATCATCATCATGGCATGACTCACTCATCGATCAAACAGCCAAGGGTCATAGACCAGGGCTTTTGGGATTGTAGTTATGTTTCTTGATGTCCTGTCAATGAGTCAGAATCAATGAGTCGGTGAACATCTTTGGGCAGACTTAGTGCGCGAGTGCCGGAGGCATCAACGACGACTTCGGCATCAAGCATCCTGGTGATGCATTGTAATTTGTGGGGTGTGGATTTCCATGAGGAAGTTCGAAAAGGCGAATTCCTGTTGGCTGAGGAGCTGCTATCAAGAACACCATGACCATAGCCTGCATAAGGAGCATTGACCATGGCACGTATGTTTTCTGTCAAGTGCCAACATATATAGATACATACATATACCAATACATATACGTATGTATACTATATATATATGCATATATAAACTATGAATGTATTTATATATATATATAAAAAAAAAAAAAAAAAAAAAAAAAAAAAAAAAGTGTACACAGCACACTCGGGAAAAGGTAGGGTTCGACTATTTGACCCTTCTGATTACTAATCATCCATAGCCCAAGTCTGAGGTATTCATCAATGCTTGCCTGTGACGTCCTTTTGTCCGGCCTCATCCGCACTTTCTCCATTTGGCAGCGCTTGAAGTCTTGTTTACCAATCAAAGGGTTCTACTGTCACTTTGTTCTTATCATTCCCATCGTTCTTGTTCTTTGCCTTTTTTTGATTTGATTATTCTTCTTTTTATTCTTCTTCTTCTTCTTCTTCTTCTTCTTCTTCTTCTTCTTCTTCTTCTTCTTCTTCTTCTTCTTCTTCTTCTTCCTCGCCTTCGTCTTCTTCTTCTGCTTCTTCTTGTTGCTTGTCTCCCGCCTTTGCCCCCTAGGTCTGCGTTTCCCCGAGGTCGGCTCTTTGTGTAGGACTCGTTGAGGCGAAGGTTTTTGTGTTTTGCCGAGGTACAACTGCGAGAACGGCGGCCCTGCCCCAGAGCTGCTCGAGCAGAGAAGTCGACAGGGCAGTTAACCGCGCACCAACCGAGCAGCAAGGGACCTCACAAATCCATGCCTGTGGGTCAAAACCAATGGTACCATTTTGGGGTAGGTGCACCACCCATGTTAGTCTATTTTAGTGGTGATTGGGATGTTCACTGGGGGTACGGGCTTTTGACCCATGGCCCCATGAGTAAATCGACCGAACTCCGGTCACAAAGGGAATTTGGGCTGAACAAATTGCTGGTCATGTTTGTTGCTTGTACCAACCCATGGAGGACCCCTTGACATGATTCGTGTCTTTTCCTTCTCTTCGCATGTCATCCAACAATGGACACCAACTGGAATGCCCAAAAGATACTTGTATGGTCCGTATGGTGAAGTATCCTCTTGGCTAGACACCTCTCAAAGCTCTCTCCTGCCCCCAAGCTGCATAAGCTGGCAACTTCCCAGTGCTCGGACAGGAGCAAAAACACTTGTTGTGTTGGGGAGGGTGAGGTTGGGGTGGATAGGTTGGAGTTGGGGTGTGCAGTTAGAGTTGGGTGAGTTGGTGTTGATCTTCCTGGAGGCTCCAGCGACTCAAATGCCTTCGAGCGTGATCCACCATTTGATCCCAAGCATTGACGTTCAGCTCAGGAAGGTCACCAACAAGATGTTGGAGTGGACCGCCAAGATCACGGAGTTGAAGACCTGCAGTGCCCCGGCGAGTGAAGACGTCGTTTCCGTTGCTGCGGGAGGGAACTGAGTCTAAGGCTTCCCCTTCTTGAGAGTGGTTCCTGCCAGGTCCTCATTCGGAGGAAAGAGGTGGTTTGGGATGCCGATGTGCGATGTGGCGCTGCTTCTAGACTTGGAGGCCAATATCACCTTGATACGCACGCAAGTGTTCTTGACCGCCGTTGAGTGCATCGAAATGTTGTTCACTTCGGGTGCCGATTTGGCACAATTCTTGAATATGGGTTGAAGGACGAGGGCAACTGTTTGCGAATCAGGCTCTGGCTATCAGCAGGGTTGTCACAGCAATAAACCATGTCCCGAAATAGATCAAGTCTTCAGTGAGGAATCTAGAATAAATCTGGGTGGAAGAGCCCTGAGTTTGTTGATACTTGTACTCGTTGCCCACGCGGAGACCCATGGATTTCCCCTTTTGAGTGCCTAAACCCGGCTCAAGTCACTGGAAGCCGAGGCAAGATCCCTGACTTTGACCTCTCCAAGCCGGAAACCTACGAGCTGCCAGAGGGCAAGGTGGTGGAGGTGGGCCGAGTTCCGCGTCGTTTGCTTCGGAGACTTGAGGGAAGGATGGGGGCAAAGGGAGCCGTTCAGCGGCAGCTTCGGTGAAAGCTGTGGTGCTGGTTCAAAGGTTCAACTTCCGCTTTCGGTTCACCGGTCGGACAAATGCGGGTCTTGAGATGCCTTGGGCAAGCATCAAGGATTGCCACGATTGTACTTGGCCAGTCAAAGAGCACGACTGAGCAACAGCGAGAGAAAGAGACAGGGTCGGACAAAATGATATTATAATAATGAACATAAACAGAACGAGAGGGACAGACCGAGAGGGAGAGAAAAGGAGAGAGAGAGAGAGAGAGAGAGAGAGAGAGAGAGAGAGAGAAAGAGTATCTCCAATCGGGCACTGCAAGTTCCTTTCAGTGTGGCAATGACTCGAGCAGCATTGAGGCAGCCTTGTTCGGGGCGCCCGAAGATGGGCTTCCTTTTGGGTCTCCTTGAAGCCAAACCTTCGGGTACCCTTAGGAAGAAGCCCGTTCAGAAAATACAAGCGCACTAATTGGAACTCCGTGGAAATGCGTTAGGTCTTCGACTGCGTGGAGGACCACCTCAAGGCAGGGACGAGCGAAATGGTTGGTTCAATCCATGGTTTCAACGAGGGGGTTTAACTCAGTTAATTATGTTTCCCTTCTTTTTTGGTGGCTGCCCACTAAGAATGGTCTTCCCAAAAAAGGGTTCCTTTTTTTCCAGGGTCACTGAACAACTGAGTTAAAGCTCAATACATGTCCTTCTTGAAAAAGCAAAAAGCAAGAATCGACACAAGTTCGATCCCCTGAGTTACATTTAATCAGGACACACACACACACCCGCCCCCCCGTGGCTACATTGGGTCAGACAACCAAAGAGTCGCCTCGAAGAACCCAGGGGCTCTTCTTCTCCTCATGCTTCTCCTTCTTCTTTTTATTCTTGTTTCTGATTGTGTCTTCTTCTTTTTTGCATTTTAGGGAAGTGTAACATGTAGATGATTTCCTTTTCATTTAGGTACCTGCCAAGAAATGTAGATTACATTGTCTGACATCCCATCCTCAAGGAGGCGGGGATGTAAACCGCATGGCTTTTGCGAGTTGGCCACTCAAAAAGGTGCTGAAGCAGTGCTTCGACTTCGAGAGCATCAAGAAGCTCATCGCGATGCCGGAGTTCAGTGCCTTGTGAGTCGCAACCAAATCGGGAGCTGTGTATAGCCCAGGGATAAAAACATGAAGCCATGCCACCATGCCTATGGAGGCCTAAACGCTGGCTGATGTCCTAGCCGGAAATGTGTAGAGAGGACCCAGGCACAGCCGCAAGTGGCGTTTGGGGGAGTAAAAGGTGGCTGATTTCCGAAGTGGTTGATCTAGCCAGAAACCAGGGCGTTGCACCAGGGTTCTTAGAGTCAGAGCCTGAGTTTGCTTCCCAACTGCCCGACTCCTAGACAACTGGTTACGAGATCGGTTTCAGAATGGCAGGTCAATGCCAGCCATGGTTTCAAAACCACATGACTGAGCGCAGTCCCGGCACGAGCAAACCTAACATCACATGAATCGCATTCAAAGGGTCAGCCTAGTTGTCCTCAAAAAGATGATGCTGAGCACCGTCGCATTGCTTGGTGGTATCACGAATGAGCCAAGCAAAGAAGGCACATCATGACACACAAGCCACATGTGTATGTGTATTTATATGGAGTTCCTAAGGTGGTAGGAACAAGCGGGGTGGGTAGTTGAGAGCGACCGAATAGTCCTGTGGCACGCTCCAGGCCGCTAAAAAACCAATTTCTGTAGTAGCATTTGGTCATTGGACCCGAAAGCGCGCCATGAATTGAGATGCATCTTCCACCGCTGTCTTTCAGTACTTTGTAGCAATGTAGGTTCGTGTTCCGCTGCTTGCACTTGACAGGCATGACCTACGACTCCATGTGCGGCGTCCAGGGCCCTTATGCACGCAAAATCTTCGAGGGAGAGCTGGGTGCTGCGGCTGGCACCTGCAGGGAGCTCAGATCCGTCAGCTCCCAACGGCCGGAGCTCCCAACAGGACTTGCCAACCCGGCAACCAACCGGCCAACCCAAGCAAGCAAGCAACAAAACCAGGCAACCAAGCAACCAACCACTGGGAACCCACTGATTTCCAGGCTGCTTTGGTGGCGAGCCCCCAAAGGGAAGAAGGTCTAGTGGGGTCATTGGGTGCGTGATAGAAGGGTTTGCAGAGTGCAGATTTACGGTCAGCTAGTGTTACTTCACCAGACTGCCTGAAGAAAGCGCGACGACTCTGACTCTCTCATACAGAAAAAAAGCATCGAAGAAACGTAAAAAGCTGACGAAGATTGTTGTGTTTCGTGTTTGTGTGTGTGTGGCTTAGTGACGAGGTCGCGTTTAGAAAGTGTAGATCAATGCATCCTAGATCGGCAATCTGCAAGTCCAGATCTTTGAGGGTCGACAGACAAAGCATCGCTGGTGCTGATCGCCCCATTGCCTGCCTGGTGGAGTAGCCCTCCTCTTGTCCTTACTGGCCCGGGAAAGGCAGAGAATGCGTCATGAGGGAATCCAGCTCTGCTAGGATTCGAAAGAAGCAGACAGAGAGGTAAACAGCCATGTGGACGCATTCAAACACATTCCTTCTCTATGTTTTTTTCCCTCCGCACTCATGTCCTACACCTTCAGTGCTTCAAGCATTCCTAAGGGCCGATCCCCGCCTTTGTGCGCCTGGTGTTTCATCAACTCGGACTAATGGTCTTTTCTCAGTCTCACGCAAACAAACTGTCAGTGGCTGGGTCAGAAGGACTGACCACTCCCTTCCGAAACCCAGCCCTGCGAGTCACATTTGTCAGGCAGTGACCTCAGTTGTTCAGTGGCACCAATTCTTTTCCCCTTTGTCATTGGTGGCTGCCCAACACCAAAAATGGTCTTCCCCAAAAAGGGCTTCCCCTTTATTTCCGGGGTCACTGAACAACTGAGCGACCGCGCGCGGACCGCACGGAGCGCGGAAACTCGCGCTCCCCCCGCGTTTTTCGGCTCTTTATGCGAGGCAAGAACGCGGAGCCTCTGCCGGACTTCGGCGGCCCCTCCAGCGCCTGGCACGGGCACGCGGATCCCAACCTCACCTACGCGGTGGAGCTGGTGAAGGACATGGGCCTCACCAAGGAGGGCAACAAGGCGCCCACTCGGCTCGCGCGCGCCCAAATGGGCGGGCCCCTACCTGTGGGCGGAAAAAAAAAAAATCGGCGCCGAGGGAGACTGGCGAGATTACTGGCCGTGAAAAGCTTGAGGGTTGGAATTGTCCTGAAAAGTGGTTGGACATAAATCCCCCAAATGATGTCCACCGGTTCGGGTCACGAATTAGAAGTCATCTCGCCATGTGACTCGCAGAAGGCTTTCCGCAAAATGCCCTGGCTCTGAAATCTGCAGGGTACGCGGCATGAGGGTGGTGCATCGAACATTTTCGCTCGCCAGGCGGACCCGGGCAAGCCCATCCCCACCTTCGGAGCAGCGGCGGACGGCGACGCGGACCGGAACATGATCTGCGGCACCCAATTTTTTGTGTCGCCCTCGGACTCCTTGGCGATGATCGTGGCCAACTCGAACCTTATCCCTCAGTTCAAGGACTTCGGTCTGTGGAGAGGGCAGTGATGACACCTGTTGAAAGCTTTGATACGGCCGGCTACTAAAGCCTTTCGGTTCATGCAACTCGTTGCCGAGCGCGACTTGGATGCTCCCGACTTCGGGAGGGTAACGACTCGGGGCATGAACGACTTGAGGTCATGACGGCCGTCCGCGCCTGTAGAGGCAAATAGCTGCGTAAGTAGCCCAGCCCATCCGGAGGCAACTCAGACTGAACACTTTGGCTAGATCAATCATCATCTATTCCGCCAGCTTCGGACAAGGTTCAATCCGTTGCCATGTTTTGCTTGCTCCGCATGGACCTAAGGAATTTTGCTCCCAGGATGCCTCAGGGAGCTACTGTGGCTGGACGAAATCCTGCACCGCCCAAGAAACCCTGTCTTCTGATGATTCCCCTGTACATACCCACCAATCTACTGGATTCAACCATGGTGTCATTTCGTGGTGCGAACAGATTCCGCAACCATCCACAGTCTGACTAAAGGAGCATTTTATCGGGGGCTAACCTCAATTCCCTTTTTGTCCTGAGCCTTGGTCACACCAAACACTCTTAAGAAATCTCATTTCTTTTTCAAGCAAGGATTTTTGCAAACCCAACTTAAACCAAGAGGATGAAGTCCTTGGGAGCCTAGACACCCCAATCTTCCCAACGGATTCCGTCCATCCACGGTCTGAATTTCAGGAGTTGAAAACCGCGTCGCGCGAAAACCGCGGGGCGAGGAGGGGCTGAAGGGCTGCGCCCGGTCCATGCCCACCTCGGCGGCCCTGGACCTGGTGGCGGCCAAGAAGGGCATCCCCTGCTTCGAGGTGCCCACCGGCTGGCCGCTCGGACGTCGATTTGGGGGGGGGGGGGGTTGTGGGTGGTGAGGGGGGGGAGGGGTGGGGGGTCGATTTGGGGCAGGGGTGAATTTTATAAAGAATTTACACGACCGAATTCACCCCAAAGGGAGGGCTTATGTGGGGAATAGCCCTCCAACCACCTTAGTTATAATTCACTCAGATTTGGGGCGGGGGGTTCTCCCGAACCAAAGGGGACCCTTCTTTTTGGGATGGGTTTTACGGGGAAAGGGAAATTACCTGGGTTTTTCCCCAATCTTGGGAAACACCCGAATGGTCACCCATTCGGAAAACACTCGCATTCCCCTTGAGAGGGAAAGCCAAAACATGCGATCGGTGCGATAGGTCGGGAAGGAGAACTGGAACGAAGCCAGGCTTTGGTCTGTTCCAAGGGAACCACCAGTTGGTCTTGTTTTATTATTTTTAATTGTTTTTTTTTTCTTTTTTTCGGGGGGGATCCCACATCCTGCTGAGCAAGCAAGAGGCGAGTGTCTAACAATGGTTTTAACATGTTGAAACAAGGGGCTGGCCCAGTGGTAATATTTCTTGGAAGACATCCGGACTTCCAGTGAATTGGAGATCGGTGTCTCCCGATGTGCAGACGGGCAATGCCTTTCCGTTACGCGAATCGGGGCTGATGAGAATGGAAGGTAACCGAAGGTCAGTGGAGATGTTGGCCGCAGATCTGGAAGCGGGAGGGACGGGCTTGGGCCAGAGGCTCGACCAGAGGGTCCGGCTTTTGCTGGTTGACAAACAGTTGGATTCATGGTTGAAGGCTTTGAAGGAACTGGTTCCGAAGATGTGGTCTTCGGCCAGTGCTGTGCTCATGCTAGGAAGTCTGTCAAACACCTTGTCGATTTGCGCACATGTTGCTATTGGGCTTGCATGGAGGGAGGATTTCTCAAACTCAGGCGCCATAGTCCATCGCAGTCAGACTGAACTGTGCCAGAGGTGCTTCCTGAAAATGATCTAGTGACTATTCATTTGCAGGAGAAGCCAATTGCGGGCAGGAGATGCGTCCAAGCGGAAGAAATCCAAGGGGAGGGTCCCCAACTTCTCGAGGAATCCGCAGGAATCTCAAGGAATCCGTCTCCCAACCGACCACAATGTCTGGTGGTTCTGCGCGGGTTGAGGCCCGTATAAAGCTTTATACCATATTTGGTAGAACCAACAGCTCGGTTGTTCAGTGGCACCAATGTTTTTCCCTGTTTTTGGTGGCTGCCCAACAGCAAAAATGGTCTTCCTAAAAGCTGGTTTCCCTTTTTTTCCCAGGGTCACTGAACAACTGAAAAAGTCACCGGGTTGCACCTGAGACTTCTGAGGAAGTTCTTTGGAAACCTCATGGACAGCGGCACGAGCTACTTCCCCGGCAAGCCCGTCTACACTCCCTTCATCTGCGGTGAGGAGCCATCCCATCTGAAGTGAGAGAGGCATGTGGGGCCACAATCAACACCCCGGGAAGATTAGTAAGGGGCAGTCCAAGCCGGAAATAGTTGCGGATATCCGCCTTCTTAATTCTTTACATGGTTCTGGGTAGACCATTTTAATACCGGGTTTTGATTGTGACTGATGTGGAGGCACAGCCATTCCCATGTTTGGCCCGTGCAACTATTGCAGCTGCACTTGAAATCAAGGGGTTTTCCACTAAACCCCCAAAAAGTTAACTTTGTGCAGGGGGTCAACAGCAACCAAGCCCTTTGCTCGGCCTTTGGATTGCCAGTGCCCGAGCAGAAGCAGAAGCTTGCCAGGAGTCCTTTGGCACCGGTGCCGACCACGTGCGCGAGAAGGACGGCATGTGGGCTGTCCTGGCCTGGCTGCAGATCTTGGCCAAGAAGACCGAGCAGGCGCGGGTGCACGGAAGGCTAAGTGTTGAAGTGACGTTTCAGGATTTTCCTCTCAGCAGGCAGTGGACATATGGCTGTGGGTCAAAACCAATGGTACCATTTTGAGGTCTATTTTAGTGGGGATTGGGATGTTCACTAGGGGTACGGGAGGTTGACCCATGGCCATATCATCAAGCAAAGCCATATGCAAAACACCTCAAACAGGTTGTCAATATTACTGTCGATATAACATGTTAAACCTCCGACGCCTGGATTGGCGGGTGTCTCGCCAGCGATTGTAACTGCTGACACCTCGACATGCTTCATCCGGAGTTCCATCAGGTTGCAGGCCATTGAGGGCTCAAAAGGGCGTGTTGCCGTCTTCTTGAGCTTTGGGCCTTTGCAAGTTGTGCCGTTCCCTGCAAAAGGCGGTGGGGGTGGGAGGGGGGGGGAATGCAGCAGCACCAGCCAGGCCGGCAAGGTGGTGTCTGTGGAGGAAGTAGCCCTGGAGCACTGGAAGGAGTCGACACGTGGTCGACGCGATGAGAACGGCTGAAAGCCAAGAAGCACCGAAGGTTTGAGGATGAAACTAGCATTGGTTGCAATTCAAAGAGGATCATCCCTGTATACAGCAAATTCTTGTGTGCTAGTGGGGCATGCAACCCCATCACTGTGCGGCGTGATCAACTAAGCCGGGTGGCCAAAATGACAGGCCCATGCCAACCCTTTCAGCTGACAAGCTTGGAATGTAGCGCTGTTTCCTGTTGAACAGAGAATTCTTCATGAGTTTGGTACTGGAAAAGGAGGCGACTGTCGCCAAAGGGAGCCTTCCCCCTTGTTCCCGAGGAGTACGGCCGCAACTATTACGCTCGCTACGACTACGAGGGTGTGGACAAGGCTAAGGCGGAGGAGCCGCCAGGGAGGTGGGGCAAGGCTAAGGCGGTTTGTGTTTCAATTTCCGTGAAGCCAAATCCATTTGTTTCTTGGCATGGCTTCAATCGGTGCCCAAGAAGGCACCAAAGGATGCCTCAAGATGGCGTCTCGACGGCGTCAGGAGATGTTCGCGGCAATGGAGGCCAAGGCGGGGTCGCTGGTGGGCCAGGAATTCGGGGGCATGAAGATGAAGATCAACGACATGCGCCTCGTCGAGCGAGCGGGGCGGAGGGTGGGGGAAGGTGGGGGCGCGTGCCTTAGATTTCAAGGCGGAAAGGGAAGGATCTGAAATGGAGGGATGGGAGTTTGAAAAGGGAGACCCGAGCATCCAGCGCAGAGAACACATGGCGAACACATGACCTCCAATGTGCCTTGCGATTCCTGGGGCTCGTTCTGATTCACCAAGAAGCATGCCAATAGGCATGAGAGAGTTGCCAGAAGGCCGATCCTATTGGAAGTCAGAGCATGCTACTTGTAGAGGTTTCGACTTGCAGCCTGGATTTGACAAGCACGAGTGACAAGTGCGAGAAGATGCAATATCCAGAGGGAAGCATGGGCACCAGCATCACCATCACCAGGCATCTCCCTCCCCTTGTCCCGTTTCTTGGTGGCTGCCCCACTCAATTTGGTCTTCCCCAAAAAAGGGTTCCCCTTTTTTTTCCAGGGTCACTGAGCAACTGAGATTATGCGATTTCCCCCGCAAGATCCGTCGAAGCAATGCTTCGGCATGTGGACTCAGGTTCGAATACACCGACCCGGTGGATGGCAGCGTCTCCAAGAAGCAGGGCCTGAGGTTCATCTTCGAGGCCGACAGCGACCTCAAAGGAAGAAGTAGGCAAAGTTGCTAAGGGAGAAGCTTTATGGAAGAGTGTGCTAGAAAATGTTTGGTACAATTTTGATTTGCATATAAAAAAAGATGGAAGGCAAAGACAAACAGGAAGTTTTGAATATATTACAAGATAATTTGAAGGCCAGTTCTGCCACAGCAATAGACAGTGAGCAAAAATGTGAGCAATGCAGCGGAACTCTCATAGTAAAATTTAGTAATTACGGTCCAAGTAGGAACTGTGACCAGTATCCTAAATGTAGTTTGAAAAAAATATATACAATATTTGATGCTGGCTCATCAGAACCTGTTTTGAAATATCCACCAAAAAAAACACTTGCCCTCGTTGGTGCAAGCGAAGTGTTCAAAAAAGGTCCTTGTGGGAATACTTAAAATAGTATATTTACAAGGCACAAGCAGTCCGAAAAATCGTGCTTTACCAAAAATCATGGATGCAGAACAGATTGATCAAGAGTTAGAAGTATGCATCACAAGTTTACCAAAAATATATAGGTAAGCAGAAAGAAAGTGGCAATGAAATATATCTGCACTTTTCTAATTTTGGATTGTACCTCAAGTAAGATAAATTGCAAAGGGCGTTTGGTGGATGCCTTGGCGCTAAGAGGCGATGAAGGGAAGGAGGGAAGCTGTGATAAGCTTTGTGAAGATGCTAACATGCTTTGAAGCAAAGATCTCCGAAGGGGGGAACCCGCTGGCTGCAAAAAAGCAAGCGTCTTAGGAAGAATAAAACTTTAGAGCCTGCGGCTCACTCCGCCGACATTGGCCGCTCCCTTTTCTCCGTCTTCCTCTCTCTCTCTCTCTCTCTCTCTTTCCCTCCCTTTGTTCCCTCTTCCTCTCTCTCTCTCTCTCTCTCTTCCCGATCAACTCCCTCGCTATGCCTCTTTCTCCCCACCTCGTGTCTTTGACTCCTTCCCCCCCCCCCCCCCGCCGTCGCTGCCTCTCTCTCTCTCTCCCTCTCTCTCTCTTTCTCTGTCTCTCTCTCTCTCTCTCTCTCTGTCTTTCTGTCTCTCTCTCTCTCTCTCTCCCTCTCACTCTCTCTGTCTCTCTCTCTCTCTCTCTTTTTCTCTCTCTGTCTCTCTCTCTCTCTCTCTCTCTGTCTCTCTCTCTCTCTCTCTTTCTCTCTCTGTCTCTCTCTCTCTCTCTCTCTCTCTCTCGGTCTCTCTCTCTCTCTCTCTCTCTTTGTCTCTCTGTCTCTCTCTCTCTCTTTGTCTCTCTGTCTCTCTGTCTCTCCCTGTTTGCATTGCAGCGTCACGTCCCCCTTGAGTTGCCTTGATTTCCGTGCACTGCCCCTTCGCGACCCCTGAATCCCCTTGATTTCCCCTTCATGTCCTTTTCATGTCCCGTCATTTCATATGATTTCCTCGTCATGTCCCCTTCCTTTCCTCTCAATTCCCCCTTCATCCCCCTGTCATTTTCTCGGTGTGTCCGCTTCATTTTCCATGTATCCCCTTTTCATTGCGAGTCATTTCCCTACATCTCCCTTCGTGCCCTTTGATTTCCTCGTCCTTTGGGATAACAGGCTAATGGTTCCCAAGCTCATATCGATGAAACCATTTGGCACCTCGATGTCAGCCCTATGTGTGACCTTTCGGTGGGTTTCCATTTGACTGGCTTTGGAGGAAGTCTTTGAACCCATCCGTGAGGATAACAGCCGCATCATCTTCCGGCTCTCCGGCACTGGCGTGGCAGGTGCCACGGTGCGTCTTTACTTGGAGATGCTCGGATTCATTTGGGGCTTCGGTCACTCCGCTTGTTCAGCAGCGCGCGTGTCTCTCGTTTCAGTTGATCCCCTCAAAGACGGAGCTAAGCAAGCGCCCTTTCTTCCATAAGAAGTAACGCAGTCGTTCACCCGCTTAAAGTTCAAGTGCTTTGGTCCCAAGGAACATGGTTCCAACGGCAAAGCTGGAAACCTTTCAAGATCCCCGGCAGATCATTTTTTCCGACCCTTCTTCCAGATCCAGCATGCTGAGACAACCCATGCGGATGATGCCAAAGCACGCCCTACAATGGCCAGATACATCCGACTGAAATGATGTTGTGGTTCGCCTGCTCTCGGCAACCTCTACAAGGGCTTGGACCGGAGCCGATGTGTTGAACAAGCTGTCCATGTCCAACTCCTAAGTTGTCCGACGTTGTTGTTTTTGATTCTTTTAGAACCTCTATGACCTCGTTGACGACTGTGCTTATGAGTTGTTGTTACGGATTTGCTCTTCTGGCGCAGTGTGTTTGACCAACCAACCCCTCGCGGGTAGAAGAATGGCTTGATACCTTCCTGAGTTTGTCCTTTCATTAGAGACCTTTTGTCTACCCTTGCGCCGCGTGTGTCACGTGCCATGGCTCTCCAACGGTGACCTGTGTGAATTCGAGACTGCCTAGCTGTGGTTCCCCTTGAGAACCCTCCAATGCCTGCCCTCAGTTACAATCAACCCACCCCCATTCTAACCCAATCCAATTGCCGCGTAGCTGCCTGTTGAGTGAGTCCAAACTGGACTCCTGGACGGACCCAGAACCCGTAAAACTTTGAAACATGCGTGGAGCATCGTAGCCACTCGAGAAAAATGGAAGGGAAGAACCGCACGAGCACAACATTTAGGAAGTACGAGCCGCCCAGCGGCAACCTCACCCAGCACCAGTTCGAGGCCGGAAGTGTGAAAGGACTCGAAGCTTCTGGACTCGATCCGGCCAAACGCCAAACGGGGGGGTTCTGAACTAAACTGGCGAGCGGATGGCACCTTCGAGTTCGGATGGCGGTTTGCAACTCGGGTCCCCCCCTTCTGGCAGAAAAAACACCTCATGCGCCATGCGCCATTCGACCGGCAAAGGGCTTCACTGGAAATAGATGCGGGTGTGGCTCAAAATTCAAGAGGCAGGGTTATGCAGGCTTTGGTCTTTGGTTCCACTTAAGGGGGCCATTTGGGTACAGCCACAGACATGTACTTGATCTATGCACCTCACATCCGGCTACTTGAAGCCGAGGGCTTCATCAAACGTCCTCTTTGCAATAGGTCGTATCTCTGAGGTTGGGGCAGGGTTTTCTACCAAACCCAGGCCCTTGAAGAGTGAAGCAAGATTGTAAACCCACTGGTGCATTTGGAGAGCCATTGGTCTACATGAATAAGCCTTTTAAGACTTAGGTTGTCCTTCAGAATCCCAGCTGTTGCCAATCTAAACCATCACTATCAAAAAACTCACAAGTTGTCATACTGATGTCCACCAAAGGGTCCCCCATTAAGTTTCACACCCATGGCGTGTGTCAAAGTGCGGTCTTGCAAAGTAGAGTTCCCCAAACTAAAGTTCATACCCATCTTTGTTGAAGGTCGCACCGGGGGTTTCTCTGTTCAGGACCCGCATGGTTGGGCCAGAAGGGCCTATTGTCAACTTCGAAAGCTGAGGGGCATACGAATCCGAGGGACAAAATCCCTGTTTGTTCGGTTTGTTTGAAAATTGATGGACCAATGAATGCCCCAATTGCAGAAAGAAACACTGTTTCACATGAGCCTCCGCGCCGGAACCTTCCAAATTTGTCCCCCAGTGCTTTAGGTGTTCAAAGTGAACCTGAAATGATGAATTCCCAACGGCGAACTGCTGATGAAGTTTCTTTCTGTGGTAGTTAAAGAGAAGCCAAAGGGACAGCAACTGTTTCAGGGGACCGACTCCCAAAATGCCCAAGTCCGCGGAGGTCTCTGTTTGGTGGCCCTTTCAAGCACCAAAGAAAGGTCTTCAAGAAAAAAAAGCAGATCCGGAATCCCAAATCGGGTCCGGATCCTGACAGGTGGTGAAGCCTCTGGCAGCCATCGCCCTGGAGCTGTCCCAGCTCGCGACCTTCACCGGCCGCGACACGGCTTCAAGGAACCGGGCTGGCACACGGGCAAAAACATGGTTGTTGGGAAACATGTCGCATTTTTGCTTATTGTGGTTTAGCGCTTGAAATCCAACCACTTAACCGCTACAAATAAATTGTTGCTCCCCTTCCAACGTCAACCAAAAAAAATGCGGAGGCAATGTTGACTTTTGGATGAGAAGAAACCCTTCCTTGGCTGGGTGGTCCCCTCCAGTGAGCTTATCCCCACAGGGTCACACCTTGTGAATCAAGCGGAAGGTTTATTTATCCGGGGTTGCCGTTACAGAACCCAAGGCACCTCGCGTGGGAACCTGCCTGTTTGGAGAAGCCAAACGGAGATCAAAACGCAACGAGCTCCTCCTGAGGGAAATAGCTACCATGACTGGCAGAACCCTCAGCAAGACGCGGGCCAGAGTTAGTCCAGACTTTCTCACCAGCGTCAAACATGGGATCGGCTCGAGGATGACGCCTGTTTTTTGGCGCCCACCCTAGGAGCTGTCCCCATAAATCACAGTGACAGTGCAAAAAAAGATGTGCTTTGTCTCAAAAAAGTCAAAACTCCTCACGCATCATCGCCCCGCCACCTCCACCTCCTATTTCGTGCCATCCACTCGTTCCAGAATCAGCTCGAAGCAAACTCCTGTCCAGAATCAACTACGCTGCTGTCAGCTAGCGCCCACCTTAGAAATGTAACGATTCTTCCCGCTTAAAGCTCGAAACTGCCAGCTATGAACATACACCAGAGCCGCTTCGCTGAGTGTCCCGACACGGTGTGTCCCCCTTCTCAAGGGCTGTAATCTCTTCCATCTGGCACCGGCAACTTGTAGGCCATGCACACGGGCATGGGCAAGACGCACAAACTCCTGCTTTCAGTGCACCACTTGTTTGAGATTGAAGGCTTTGCAACACTGCCTCGCCACCTTTGGCCATGCAGGAGCTCCATCCAACGACGGTATACTGGAGGGCAACATGATGTGTTCATTGCCGAACACAACAACGACCCAATTTGGCTCAAAAACCGCCAAACACAAAAACGACGCCATGTCCACGTCACCCTCGGACCATCCTCGGACCGACGGCACCTAAAACATCAACCCCGGAAACAGCCATTGTGGAACTTGAAAACAGGTTGCAAGCGCTGGTTGCGGTAGTTTGAATGGCTACCTAGCAACCAACTGGCTGCCCAGAAGCTGTCCAATGAAAGGAATCTTGCTGGAGCCTTGCAGATACATCAAAAGGCGTCTCTTGTCGAGGACAGTTTTTGAGGGGTCCGTGTAAACAATCAGAGGCCAATTTTTGAGAGTTTGCCAAGCGCGTTGCTCTTTGCCCTTACCTGACCAGCTCAGGTGAGGGCCCCACCGTGATCACCTAAGCTGAGCCGGTCGATCCAGTTTTCCTCTCACTGCATCGCTGCAGAGTTGCACCGATGGTTTTTGCTCATTGGTTTTAGGCACTAGATGATACAGGGCTTGCCTGAGCCGCTAGTCACAACGCAGCCATTCCCTTTTGCTGAGCAAGACAACTGCAGGCCCTGTGTTGAAGGCTCTTGCCAAGCGTGCACAGAGCTCACAGAGACAGGAATCGTTTGACGGCGCGCCGGAAGAAAGACAGGAGAGCGGGGAGAGCGGGGTGTGCATTTGCAGAGAGGATTCGCCAGGGGCGCGTGAGAATCCCTGCTTTTGGTATCCAAAGGCTGGGAAGATCGACAGCCTGGACTTGGACATCTTGCAGAAGAACATCAAGGAGCATGAGCTCTGTGGGACCCTCTTAGCTGGATGGGAACTGCATCCCTGCAGAGAATGCCAGCCAGTCAAGAGGTTGGTTTCGTTTCGGCATCCTTTTGGCTTCCATATCTGCGAAAGGAAAGGGCAGCAGAATCTAGCTTTAGCACATTCTGAAGAGAAGCAGTGTACTATGTCTGCTAGGGAAAAGGATATGGAAAGGAAAAGCAAGTGGCCATTGGGGCATGCCGAGCTGTTTGGGCAAGTTCTTCTTTGCAAGGTGCAAGGTCATGTCTTTGCAGTCCGCTGCCATCGTGACTCTCCAGACTTGCACCCTTTGGCCGAGCCAAAATTATTTTTATGTTGGGGTTTTGTGGAGTAATGGCAGCTGACCCTTCCAAGTTCGCAGCCGGGCATTTCTTCGGGAGTCCCCATAGCAGCGCTTAGTAGTTGGTTTTCTGGTTCCGTCGTGCGGGATTGTGCCCCCCCCCCCAGGCTCGATTTCGCTGAAACCTCCCCGGATACTACCTTGAAGATTTGCATACCTCAGTTGTTCAGTGGCACCAATTATGTTCCCCTTTTTTTTGGTGGCTGCCCCACGAAAAATGGTCTTCCCAAAAAAGGGCTCCCTTTTTTCCAGGGTCTCTGAACAACTGAGATACCAACCGCGCGAGGAGGCACGCTTTTGGGATTCGGAGATTCAGAAAGAAGGCGCGGGCTGACTGTCCGGTTTGGCCACTTCCCTGGCAGCATGAATTGAACGCTTGCATGTCCTTCAGAGATTGCCATGTGTAAGTTCGTTCATGCTGCTTCCTTTTCTATCTTGATTTGAGCAAACGGCAGCTGTTTGGCCGCATGTGCGGCCTTGGTTCATGCTCATGAGGTACACAAGACGACAGCGATCGCACACCAAACCTTTTCTTTGGGGTTGGCAGCTTGCCATTTAACATTTAATTGGACAGTGCCAAGACAGCCTTGCAATTCACCCATCCGTAGCATGTGGCTGAGTAGCCCTGCTTGAAATTAAAACAATCTCGACAACCTTGAAGCCGAAAGGAATCTTGCCCCTTTTGGAATTGCGCTCCTTGCAGCCGTGTGCTCTCGCCCGAGTCGCTTGTGCGCGGGTTCTCCAAATAGGAAACGGAACCTCAAAATGGGGCTCTTTCCTTTTTGGCTTTTAGCCACCGAAATTGTCCATTCTGACAAACCTGAATCCTGGACGCAGAAATGGAAACGAGTCGATCTCAGGCCTTGTTTGGACCCGGCTTTGGCAGCCCGCCTACAAGGCCGGGCCGCGGTTAGAGCCTGCGTACCTTGGTGGCGCCCAGCCATCCCCTTAGCTTCTTTAGCTTTTCAGTGTTTCGTCTGCGGATAAATGTTTCATTGTCAAAGAACCTTGGACTAGCGCTCTATTTGCATGTAGTTGCTGGCAGGTAACGGCTTGGTTTTCCATCTAGCCCACTAGAAGTCAAAAGCTAGCGGGGGATCTGAGAACAGCCCAGGTGCTTGGGCTGAAACAAGAGTTGTCCAACGGTTGGCTGGAAAAAGCTGTGGGTTGCCTCGATGGCTGCGGTTTAGAGCCAAATGGCTGCGTTCATATACTGCAACCGCTCCGTCTTTATTCTGTGGCATTTAGGTGCCTGCCCTGAGAGGGGTGTTCTGGTCGTTTAATCCTTTCCCGCCCTCCCAGCAATCATGCCGTTTCCGCGCATGCTTTGGCAAGAAGCCGTGCTGGTGCGGTACCTAGTTCTAGTTGTGTATTGCCGCCTGTTCCCCTTGTCATTTTTCTGAAATAATGGCGTATGTAGAGCTGGGAAGAGGATTAGTGCAAACTTCCCAACCCCTTGGTATGCTAGTCAAACACATTGCTCTTGACCACGTCTTCTTCATTTGGTCGCCATGTACCCAACCATGTACAACTATCCACCACGATCACCAGCAACCTGCGGTAGACTTTGCTTGAGATGCTTCCAAGAAGAGCTGACCTGATTGAGGTCCCAGACAGCCAGATGATTTACGGCACTCTGTACAAAAACTGCACCTAGCCAAATGTTCAATTGAGTGGTACAGAGAACGCCCAGGAAGGTAATAATATGGTTTGTTTAAGGGTAGAGAAAAGACAAACAGTCCTGGGCCAGCTCAAAGAAGTAGTTCTGCAACCCTAAATTAATTCTAAACATCACTGAGCCAGTGCACAAGAATTCTATTCCAATACAAAGCCAAAACTAAGCAGTACTTACTGGAAGACTGCTTAAGCAGGTCCCGGTCTGACCCTCATGTTCATTTAGTTTTTGGGTTATCCCCTTCCCCCCCCATTTTGTTTGGGGCATGGAACCAAGCAAGCTATTGATTTTGACCTGCTAGTGGTGCAGCGCTGGTATGTTGCTGCACGTGTGGCATGGAGAGGGCAGTGTTCGGCAGCTTTTAGGCCAAATGCTTCATGCGTACACTCGGGCAGATGGTACCATCCAGCGTAAGTAGGAAACCCCCCTAACCCCCTAGCCCTAGACTCCACTCCAAACCATGGATTGGAATCGATTGGGGAATCGATTGGAGGAAAGCTGAGCTCTTGCATGGGCAGCCGCATGTGATTGCAGCCACGTAGCACAATTTAGGCCGTCCAGGGCGTTTTGCCGGTGTGACGTTAGATCCCCGCGAGACGAATCATCCGGATGACTGTGTTGTGGCTGTTCGCCTTGCTATTCTGTCGTGGGAAAGCAAGCGCGTGCTATGGAGATGGAAGTTTCGCACAGGAGCACTGGCCTTTTTGCCAAGAGCTAGGCACTGGGCTCTTGATGTACTTCGGTCCCAGCACAGACGGCGAGTACATGAAGTTGGGCCTTCATGCAGAGAATCACGATGGGTGGAGCTCGCTTGGCATTGGCGGAAATGGCGGCATGAAAGGAGCACAGCAGATTGTTGTGCGCAAGGTGAGCAAGTCGAGTCGAAAAACTCCCAAGTGAATCACCAAAAGCCACGGCCACCATGAAACAATTTTGAGCTCGGCGGGTGTTGACCCGGTGTTTGGGGTTTTCATGGGGTTTGTGTCCGGACAGGTGGATGGCGAGTTTGTTGCAGAGGAGCGATATTCTACGGCTTATGCCACACCCCAGCTCCAAGAGACGCAGGAGGTTCTACTCTTCTTCAGCTCGGAGTCCTCTGGGAACATCTCATGGGGTGTCCTACTCCCGATGCGTTCGTGTAAGACCGGTGAGCGCTACGCCATGGAAGACGTGGGGATGTTCATGCACTGGGCCCTGGGCCACTCGCACGACTTTGGTTACCACAAGTCCCGGGGCCAGTTCCACACCAACTTGGTGGCCGGACCACCGGCCCCGCCGCCGGATATGAGCGGCTATGACTCGGTGAGCATCACCATGCCTGAGGTGCCTGTGGTGGGGGAGGGGAGTGATGCCAAGAACCCCTACGTGTGTGGGATCTTTGACTTGGCAGAAGTCTTGCCCAGCAACCGGAACACTTCAGAGAAGCACCATGCAGCGAAGTTTGGGGTCATCCTGGACAGCGGCTCCAGAGAGTTGCTTGATCACCGCTGGTTCGTTTTGCCTTTAATCGTAGGTGTCATTCAGTGTGACAAGTGTGTTTTTGTTGGCGCTGACCCACCTTGCCCCGATCAAGCTTGATCAAGCCTTCCACGTAGCGGATTGCGATTTCTGTCGTGCTTTGCGAGGTACGTGCATCATATGATCCTTTTTGAGTGCACGGAGCAGGCTGCAATGGACAACAACTTCACGCACAATCAGGTAATTTCCAACTGCGAGCGCATGGTACGAGGGTGTCAGGCTTCCAAATGGCCATGGGCTGTAGGTGGGGAAGATTTGGTCCTGCCGCCCGATGTGGGCGTGCCCATTGGAAATGGTGCCCGGTGGTATGCGCTGCAAGTGCACTACTACAACCCAAGCTTGCACGAAGGCAAGGCAGAGAGGACCAGGTCCATGCATCAACCGGGCATATATGTACCAGTCCCTGGGCCACGTTCCCCCCCCCCCCCCCCCTCCACTGGTATGGTCCCCCCACTCCCCCGCATCATCCGCATCTTGGGGATGATGCTGGCAATGCTGAGGATGCTGTCCAGCACCGTGTGAGCCCTGCAGCTTCAGTCCCAGACTCCCCCTTTCACCCCGTGAACCAACACCCCGCACCCCGCACCCCACCACCCCACCACCCCACCACCCCACCACCCCACCACCCCACCACCCCACCACCCACCCCACCCCCACAGGGGGTTGGGGGGAGGGGGGCCTGGAACATATATATATATATATATACATACATATATATATATATATAATTATATATATATATATATGTATGAATGCGTATGGAGTTCGGCCATGCGGATATGATAGCATATATGTTCATGTTTTGAGTAATCACCATGGCCTGAACATGTGTTTGTACGTACACCTTGCGGACGCTGGGGTTGACCATCACCAACTCGCGGCTTTCCGTTGCGTTCGAATCGCTCGTGTAAGGTTCGCACTTTCGAGCGGGGGGCATTCACACACGTCCCATCATTGCTTCTGTTTCTCTTTTGGGCGTGCAGCCGCTTTTCAACCTTCAAAGTTCGCTCCTCCTTCTTGTTGCTTCACTTGCGCCACCTGGTCCCACGGTGCCCAAGCATTGTCAACTGGCTAACCAATTGGTTGCCCAACCAGCCAGGCAATCGGGGGCCAGCCAATAGCTACCTGGCTAGCTAACAAAACAGCGAACCAGCCAACTAGCTAGCTAGTAGATACGCTCTCCACCTGGCCAATGAAGTCGCAAAACAGTCTAACTAGCTACGTACCCTGCTATCAAGCTGCCTACCAGACCACTAGCTTACAATGACTAAGCAAACTGGGAAGCATTTGATTGGCCGACTGGCTAGCTTACGTGCTGGCTGAATTTATCCAGCGTTCAACCAGCAAGCTAGCCAAGCTACTTGACAATCTCACTTCCTGACGGACTAGCTTTCTGACTAGCTACAACTACACGATAACCAACCTGACTAGCTGACCAGCTAGCTATTCATTTGATTCATTCAGCGAGTGACGAGCGAGCCGGCTCACTCAGCTCAGGAAACAGCGAGGCGAAGTGGCGAAGTACTGTTGGCAAATATTAACCCCGGATTAATATGGATGAAAAACCCCTGGTTGATAGGGGGGTGTCCTTTTAGTGGGGATTCAGACCACTTTTGGAGGGAACACCCCCTAATGGGACGGGTTTATTAATCCTGGGTCAACATTATCTGAAACTCCAGCCGACTTCGCCAACTTCCTTGGCAAGCATTGGCATAATGCCGCCACATGCATGGTACATGCGTACTTATGATGTAGTTATTCACATGAGCCACAATCAAAACCCGGGTAGAGGAAGGTTAGTAAGCGACAATCCCAACCATTAATAGCCGTGGCCGCCTTCTTATTCCTTTACATGGTTCTGGGTTCACCATTTTTGTACCGGGCTTTGATCGCGACTCAAATGTGCAGGCCAGTATGTGTTCGTGTACACTTGCAATATGCATACACATTTGCATGTCTCGTGTATATGGTCACACATACACATTCTTCATGTACGCATGCCACCCTCCAGAACGTGTTTGCTCCGAGCACCTTAACTCTGGCTGTCCGGCAATATGGGTATGTGTCTAATTTGGAGTGACCCCCAAGAAGAGTGGTGTTCCTTTGGTTTCCCTTTGAACCAAGGTACCCTCACAAGAAGAGAAACACTTAAATATGTGTATGTATATATATATATATATGTGTACCTTTATATAAATATAGAGGTATTATATGTGTGTTGTTACATATTTATATATATATATATATATATATGTACGTGCATTACGTGCAGTTGTCGCCCAGGAGTTCGTGACAGCAGCGGGGTGCAGCTGAGCTTATCGCCCGGCTTGCGCACCTACGATGCGGAGACCTTTGGGCTGATGGGCGGGGTCAGCCCTGTCCAACGAGATCCTCTTCCGCCTGGGCACGCTGACTACAGCAGCTGCGAAGCCATTGGCTTGGCCGGTTACAGGGGGGGGGGAGGTTGACCCAGTTTGGGTTGGGTTAGGGAATCCAAAAGGAAACCCGTGACATGATGCGTCTATGTTTGAGACAAACCCGTTTTGTGTCTTTTTGGTTCTCTCCTTGCAACTGTCTAGTATTCTCAGGTGTCTCGAGCAAATCTAAGGCATCCCTAGCATGATCTTGCCTGCCCAATGCACGCAGAGTTGGAGTGTCGAAGAGATCACCGTGCTTGGAGTCATGCACCACGCTCACCTCGTCGGCAAGAAGCTCAGCGTCCATGTCACTCGCAACGGCGAGTACATCGGCGAAATGCGGAGGGAGAAGATCTATGACTTCAATCATCAGTCCTTGGAAGGCTCGTCCGTGAAGAAGTTGAAGCGGGGAGATGAGCTGACCTTGACTTGTAGCTACGACACCTCGACAAGGACCGCGCCCACTAACTTCGGGGACTTCACTCAGGATGAGATGTGCCTCGCTTATTTCCTCCACTATCCGGCCCAGACGGCACGACGTGGGATGTTTCTCCGCGCAAATGGGGACAGCCGCGTTTCCATGTGCCCGGACCCAGCGCAGATGAGTGGGGATGGCTTTCAATTGGGCGAGGGAGGTATGAATCCTTCTCAGCTTCTCGCTCTCAGTGTGACTTCCCAGGCTCCTGGAATTCACCCTCCAGCATGCCAGGCCAAAGGCGACTTGCAGTCTTCACAAGCCATAGAGCTTCTGCGTAGCATGGGCGTGGACGTAACAAACTTTGTTGTAAACGCGTCCCATGCAACGACGGCTAGCGTCGCTTTTATGTTGGCTTTTCTGAGCTTGTTCTGACCCCTCGGACGGCTGCTAAAAGCAATCGAGAGCATGGGCAGAATCCAGCTGACCTCATTTGCTGGCCATGGGTCAAACAAACATAGAGCATCATTGTGAAGACAACAACGGGCAGACATATGTGCCACAAAATCGCAACGGTTGGCCCACCCTTTGTCGCCATGTCTGTTCGACCCAAGTCAAAGCAGTGTTCACGTGTGTTCACCGCCTCCATGTTGCTTGCTTTCAGTCTAGCTTGCAGAGACTTGTACGCTAAACCGCTCCGACTCCCGACTGCGAAGCAAAAAGCACAAGTAGCACTGAGACGGGGATGTTCGCGGGATGCATTTCGAGCGCACGGGTCAAAACGAGCGTAACCCAAAGCGTCGGCCAGCTTGAGGCCGAGTCCGTGCCCATGCTCCTAGACTTCTTCGATGAGGCGACGGCAGAAGTGTCCGTGCTATGACTGTAGATAAAGCACCTCAGAAGTTGGTGTGCATCCCCACCCAAACGATGCCTACCAGATCAAAATTCACACCCACATTCGCACCCACATGAGTATCGGTGAAACTAGGGTGACTCCCAATATGGCAGAGGGAGCACTCACTAGTAAGTTAAGTCTCGGAGAAGCTAACTCTCGGTGTTCCTTACTAAACATGTATTCCGCGCGTTAAACAAACTCATAGCCGTGTTTACCCATAGCTGTCTTCGGAACCTTTGCTTTCCGGGCACAACAGATATTGTTTGTTCTTTTCGAACTCATGCTTGAATGATTCGGTCGCAAGTCGCCGCGTACGGCTGCGAATGCGGCACGAAACTTGTCCCTTAGCTTCTGTCAACATTTGGACTCAGGAAGCCCATGAAAACCTTATGCTTGGCTTGGAACCTTGGAAAACTTTTGGTGATGTTTCCTGCCTGCAGGGCCCTTGGCTCTGCCAGCCTTTCTTAGGGCTGGTTTAGGATGGGTGCAGGATACGTTTAGGGTGGGTTTGGGATTGGTTTAGGGTGGGTTTTGTGGTGGGTTTACAGTGGGTTTCGGAGGCTTTTAAGTGGACTTATGGCTTGGTTAGGGTTGGTCTTGGTCTGGGGTGGGGTCTTGGCTTAGTTGGTTTAGGCTGGGCTGTAGTTTAGGGTTGTTGAGGTTGGTGTAGTAGGGCTGGTTTGCAGTTTTTCAGAGAGAGGGCGAGGTGAGCATTGGTTCAGGGAGTGCTTAGGGCTGGTTTTAAGGTGGGTTTAGGGTTGGCTTGGGATTTGTTTTTCCCAGTTTGTGCGTCTGCCGTCAGCCCGTCCAGTTTCACGCAAAAGGTTTCCCTTTGAGAGAAGCCTGCTTGTTTCTAAAGTTTAGAATCTTCTGACTCGATCCTACTCCGCTATACCCTCAATTAAAGGGGTATGCTTAAATACGTATTCGATTCTCAAACATGTCAACATGTGAGTGCTGCTTGGACAATCAACTCAGTGGAACGAACGGCAGAATTGCATTGATCAGGCGAGAAATGAGTCAAAGACTGATTGACATGACAATGTTGCTTGTCTTCTGCGTTTGAGATGGATAGCAGCACCGACCAGTATCTCCCAAGTAGCCACCGTTAGGCAGAATCTATGCAATACATGCAGGCTTGACAACCCCCCAGTGCGCATTCCACAACAACTTCCACTGAAGCTCAATTCTTTAGTGGCACTCTTCTCCCATTGCCCAGCTGGTTCCTCACTCAATCATCTTAACCCAAAAACCAGGAAGGGCTTATATTTATGTTTTTATGTGTCATCCATTTCCGCTGGGCAACCGTCAAGATAGCGAGTTGAGCCAAATACGCATGAGCCAGTGGTTTTGCACCGCTGAATTTTGAGGGCGACATGGGCATGAATTCTGGGCTCAAGCTGTTCGGAGGCCAGTGGTTGAGGCTTTGTGTGCTGTCAACTCGGCCTGATGTTTCTGACTTGCAACTGTGTCCTTCGTTTTCCCATGAAGCCCGTCCCCACCGGGAAAAAAAAGAAGGGGAAAAAAGAGAGACAAAAAAAAGGAGAAGAACGGCCAAGTGTCTGGGGTGTTTCCCCCTTTTCCTCGATCGCGGCGATCGATCCGCGCCGCTCGAGTCAGGTCTACGTCTGGCTGCTGGCACTCCAGCACAGCGCCCCCCGCTGCGAAGCGGGTCACGCCGCCAGCACGGTGAACCAGCTCTTGCCGCAGGCGACTCACGCAGGTCGAACGCCGGTCGAAAGCCGGTGCTTTGGTCACCCTGGTCACCCGAAAACCGAAAACCAGGAAGTCTTGGTTCGTTTTTGGATCGTTTTGGATCGGCCCTCCCAATGAAAAGAATGGAAGCTCGCTCGAAAGGGGTGCCGACGGTAATGTTTGGAAACAGTTTGAGAAGGAAACCCAAGCTGATTCCCAAGTGTGCTGACAGTCAATGTGCCCTTTTGTACCCTGGGAGGGATTGCTAGTGGATGAATCAACACATCATGGATGAAGGTGACTGAATCTACATAGGCAGAACCAGACTCCGGCCTTTTGCCTGGTCTCGAAGTTGCAGCGTTGCTTTGCTCGATGTGTCTCATGTGCGCAGGCCGATGTGGAGCGATGCCAAACTTTTGTCCGCGCCATCAAGATGGTCTTGCAGGGTTTGGATGTCTCTTGGCGCCATTTCAGCGTTTTCAGCTTCAGTTTTCAGCGCTTTCACTTTTTTCATATATATATATATATATGGTACCCCCCAGTACCCAGGTGTTGTTGCATCATGTATCAAAACCATTGATATTTGCAGTGTATTTTGATTGAACTCATGCATTTTCTGCAAGGCCATTGTGTGGACCAAAAAACAAAAAACCAAAAAGCCGAAAAACAAAAAAATATGAAAAAAATCCTAGCCCCCACCATGGCTGGGATTCATTGGTTTTTTTTTGGTTTTTTGGTCCAAGGAAATGGTGCGCAACAACTTCAAATGTTGTGCAACATTTGCGGAGCATGATGAGAGGATATGTGAACCTTTGTGAAAGAAGGCATGTTCTGGGTGAGAGGATATGTGAATTTTCTGTAGAGAAGAGTTATTGAAAAAGACATGTTTTGTGAGAGATGATATGTGAGTCTTTGTGGAAGAGTCAGGGTTACAGTGATTCATAAAAGTACAGCAAAAGACAGTAAATATCATGTAAAACCACCATGTATGTAACACAAACTGTCCCAGCCATAGCCTGGTTTTTTTCTACACAGGGTTCCCTTTCCTTGGCAACTCTTTCACATATGCTGCCTTTGTTTCATTGAAAGAAGACACGTAAAAAGACATGTGTTGGGTGCGCGGATGTGTGAATTTTCTGTGGAAGAGTCTTTGAAACAAGGCATGGTTTGTGTGGGAAGATATGTGAATCATCTGCGGAAGAGCCTTTGAAAGAAGGCATGGTTTGTGTGGGAAGATCTGTGAATTGATTTTTTGTGTGGAAGAGCCATTGAAAAGGGGCATGGGTTTGGTGAGAGGATATGCGATTCCTTGTGAAAGAAGGCATGCAAAAAGACATGTTTTCGGTGAGAGGATGAAAGAATTGTTTGTAGAGAAGAGTTATTGAAAAGACATGCTTTGTGTGAGAATATATGTCAATATTCTGTGGAAGGCATGGTTTGTGTGGGAAGATATGTGAGTTTTCCGTGGAAGAGCCTTTCAAAAAAAGGCATGTCTTGGTGAGAGGATATGTGAACCTTTGTGAAAGAAGACATGTTCTGGGTGAGAGGATATGTGAATTTTCTGTAGAGAAGAGTTATTGAAAGAGACATGTTTTGTCTGAGAAGAGTCAGGGTTACAGTGATTCATAAAAGCACAGCAAAAGACAGTAGATATCATGTAAAACCACCATTTATGTAACACAAACTGTCCCAGCCATAGCCTGGTTTTATTCTACACAGTGTTCCCTTTCCTTGGCAACTCTTTCACATATGCTGACTTTGTTTCATTGAAAGAAGACACGTAAAAAGACATGTGTTGGGTGCGCGGATGTGTGAATTTTCTGTGGAAGAGTTCTTGAAACCAAGGCATGGTTTGTGTGGGAAGATATGTGAATTATCTGTGGAAGAGCCTTTGAAAGAAGGCATGGTTTGTGTGGGAAGTTCTGTGAACTGATTTTTTGTGTGGAAGAGCCATTGAAAAAGGGCATGGGTCACGTCCAAGGCGTCTTTCTTCAATGAGGCAAACCTCCTTCCTCTGGTCTCCCAGTGTGCAAATCTGAGCTGTTCTTCCTGCCTGCTTCCGCGGTCAAAGCACATCTGAACCAAGCCCAAACCTGGGTACCTGGGGGGGGGGGGTAGCATATATATATATATATAGAAAGCAACATGGGGCATGTGGCATTTTTCTAAGCTTCTGAGCGCGCGGCTGGCTCAGGAGTCTCTGCATGAGCTGCACGAGCTGCTGCAGGGCTCGGAGCAAGTGCTGGAACGGGTCTCCTCTCAGAACATCTGCAACCTACTCCAGGGCGAAGCCACAGGCGGGGCTTGGGGATTGGCCGGCCACACAGGGCGTACAGCCTGCGCGCATGTGGCAGGTGGCGTACGGGGTTTACGACGACAGTGTTCTGCGTGCCAACCTGGCGATCGGTGCGAGAGATGCAGCGAATGAGAAATGAATGACCCCAAATATAAACCATCCAACTGGGGTCCAAAGGCCAACTTTCACCCAGGCTTTTGTCCCCTGGTGGTTTCCTTGAGGACCAAAGCCGGGGCTCAAAACCCAACTGGTGGTTTCTTTTTTTCCGGGGACCCCAAAAATCCCAATGCCTGGGCTCAATCCCCACCGCTTCCCCCGCCGCTCAACAGGCGACCTGGGCCTGGAGGAGGAGGGCCAGGCCGCGGGGGACGCGGGCGCCTGCGCCGCTCTGGAGGCGGTGAAGCTGAGCACCAAGGCCGGGGGTCGCTTTCTGGGGGAAAACATCCGGGAGGTCGTCGCCTTTGTACGGCCGAGGTGGAAGCCCACGTGGAAACCCACGTGGAAACCCAGGAAGGTTCTGTCCTAAGGTGGGAAAACACCAGGGTTTCGTGCTATGACGGCCAGAACTCAGCTGTTCAGTGGCACCCTTTTTCTTTTCCTTTTTTTGGGTGGCTGCCCAACACCAAAAATGGTCTTCTCGAAAAAGGGTTCCCTTTTTTCCCGGGTCACTGCACTGAGTGCCATGACGGCCAGGAGGTTCCGTCCCAAGCTGGGACCACCCATGTGTTTAAGGCAAAAGTGGCTGGGAAAACCCCATGTTTCGGGCCAAAATTGTTGGTTTTTTTTGGTCGTCGCCCTTGGAGGGCCGAGGTGGAAACCCAGGGTGGAAACCCAGGAAGCTTCTGTCCCAGGCTGAACAAAAAGAACTGTTTTTGCGGGCCGAAGTTGAGATGTTTGTTTTGGTCCCGCAAAATGACGCGTCAGCTGAAGCGCATTGAAGATGGTGCCGGTTTCAAAATCGATTCGTGTCCACAATCTGGGTCCAGGCGCTGCGCATGACGCTGCAGAAGATTGGAGGTGCCAAAGCGCCGAGGGACCGGGAATTCTTGAGGACAATTCCGCCTGAAAAACCCGACGCGAAACAAACAAGGGACGGGTTGCGAGCTTGACTGAAGGGACTTGGCCATTGACTGGTCCCTTGAGCAAAGCTTCCGGAAGCTCGATTCGAAATATATAGGTCTGTGTCTAAATTGAGGACCTAAAACTGATGGTGCCCCTTTGGTTTCTCTTAAAAACCACCCAACAACAAAACGGGGGTAGTTTCCCCCAACAGAGCACATCACATATGGCGAAAGTGAGTCAAGCTGTGCTATGATGCCGTGCTGTTACTTGCCAGCATCAATCCCTAGAATATCCAAGCAATTCTTCCATTGTTGCTTTAGGCACCATTCCTCCACAATGGTTGGTGCCAGCCTTCTTGTTGCAGATTGCGCTTTGGTGACATGAGCAGCGCCCCAAACCCCCATTGGCTATTGTAGTAGGTGGCTCTACTTTCGGCCTTTCTTGGGGGTGTAGTAGCCTATGTAGAACCTCTGTAACCATTTCAGCACTGGCGTTTGTTGGCGTTTCGTCGTCGCGTCTCCAAAGACACACCGCCCCTGCGCAAGCACCTCATCTTCGCATGCATGGGAGGTCTGTGGTAGGTTGCAGTGTTCCAAGCAGCGGTGCTCAATCCGAATACTAGTTGATGATAACAACTTTCGCTCATACTTCCTGTCAGGAAGGGGGTGTTTGTATGTGCTTACTCACTGCCAAGTTGTTGTTTGTCCGACATTTGCCGTGCCATGTTGAGTTGCATCGAAAGCCATGCAAGAGGCTGGCAAAGGGGTGTACCTCGCTGGGCCGGTGCACTTGGCCCTTTCGAGTGGCTACGCATGAAAGTCACCTCCTGAAAAACCCGGGATCCCGGAGGTGTCCCCTTAGAATCTGTTTTCAGGGTTGTTCTTGTCCGGAGTTTGCATGGGAAGCCGCGTACTTTGCAGTCAGAATCACTGACACCCCGCGCATTCGCAGGTCTTTTGGCTGCCGGCTCCGCCCTTGCGGCCAGAGATTGGCGTGTGGAAGCGCTCAGGTCCCCGAGCCACTGGGCAGAACGGGCCCAGAAAGGGTCCCGTGGGGTCCTTCGAAGGGCATGCCTAGGCCAAGGGGGTGACCAATGCACGACAAAGAGAAGCAACAAGCATCTAGCAAAAAAGACTTGCAAATGGAATGGTCAGAAAAGGTCACCGTTCTGTCAGATGAGGCTCAGATGTAGTTGAACAGGATTCGTCGCAATGTTGAAACTAAGAGATGGCCGCATCAGGAAGGAGGGCGCGGTTGGAAGCTAAAATTATGCGAGAAATGAGGCCCGGGTCGCCTTTCGCACGTCAAAGTGGTGTAACCAGGTGGAGCTCTTCAAAGCAGAGAGTGTCCCTAGTTTTGGCTTTCTTCTGAAAGATCAAGGCATTTGTCCATTTCATAATGTATATACATATACATAGGAAGCTGTATATGTCTATACTACATGTATCGGGTACGATTCGATGTGGGTGCTGTTGAGTAATCTCCATTCGTGAACAGAGTTTTGTTTGTGGTGCATGACCGCAATCAATTTAATTTACAGCTTTGCCATTTGGCCGGATTGGTTAGTGGTAGCTTGGTTCATTTTGGCAGGAGACCAACCAAGCAACCAACCAACCAGCCAGCCAGCCTCTTGGACGACTCAGCAACGTGGGTCCCTGTAGCAAGTAGGCACACTGGCTAGAGCGGCTCAAGTGCGTTGCTAGCAGGCTTACTAGCAGGTATCTTATTTGTTGAATCTGGGTGGTCAGATGTTGACGAGAGCTTGGCAACCTACGGTGGCTCGAGTCATGCATTCGATGTGCAGAAAGGTGATCAGAATACAACAGCCTTCATGCAGCATCCGAAAGTATATAGAGCCTCGGAAGATGGTTGACTCCAATTGACTCCTGACTGACGCCAGCTCCAACATCCTCCGGGAATCGTGTTGAATAGGCGGATGATTCAGGCATGATGTGCTCTGTTTGATACAAGCAGGCGGTATTCAGCTGGCATGGGAGGGTCGCAAATGTACACCCGCCCAAAAAAGAGCATGGTTCGTAGCGGCACCCTTCCCTTTTCTTCCGTGTTAATCCTAGTTACGCCTCCTACACATGGAGCACCACTGAAAGGACCCCAGCCCAAGCCCGGTGCTCCTTGCAGGCGTGTTTCGCGCCTGAGGAAAATCGACCTGGATGGAGTCTCAGCAGCCTTCCTTGCGGCGGCGGAAGACCACCAACTTCTGAGTGCACACTGCCCCGAAGCCGAGACGCGAAAGTAGCCTTCCTCCAATGGGAAGCTTTCTGAGGAGATAAACTTTTGGGAGACGAGTTAGTTCCTTTTGGGCAAGACACTCGTCCACTTCCATGTTTTTTTTGGAAGTCGGGCGCCGTTTTCCTTTTCACGGATCAGCTTTCGAGGATGTCTTGGAACCCTGGAAGACTTACTGGAAGGAGCAATTTGTGTTTGAGGAGGTGTTGTTTGTGTTCGATGGGGAACCCACGTCAAGTAGGAGTGGACAAGCGCCGGTGAAGCAGAGCAAAGCTTATCTCCGCAGGCAAACGGGCTTTGGCGCTCAGGGGATTTGCCCAGAAGCTGGGCTTCGCAGTGGTAACACTTTGGCCCTGCGCATGGACCGTGAGCCATCGGGTCAAAGTGGATGCTGCAATATAATTTCTTTCTCATGGTAAAGAAAATGATGTAAGGGGAATGGGATAATTATGCCTTTCACCCTTGGTTGCTTTGGGGTTGGAGGATGGGTGCTGGGTCTTGTAAATAGCGTGTTGCTTGGTTTCCTGTCTGCGACAGGCTTCAATCGCTTGCCATCAATCATCAGGAAAATGGGCCGAGACGGGCACGTCGTGCTCGCAAGGACCCTTTCGCGATGCAGTCCCTGAAAATTGAAGATGGGTCCTTAGAAGGGTTCATCCACAAGTGGGTTTGTTTAGGGGGGTGCTGACCAGTGTATATACTTCAGGTGTGTGAGAGAAGTGCATGAGTGCGTGCAGAAGGATGTGGGGCAGGGATTTTCAGGAGTCGAGATGATGATTTGTACCGGTCTCGGTAAGCAAGTGAGATCAAACACCGAGTTCTGATGGACAATCATAGCTGCCCAGACAGCAAGAGAGCAAGTAGCCACCTCGGTCATTTTTAGACCCAATTTGCCCAGAAATCTTCCCCCTGGCTTTGCTGAACTCAGCCCAGAGCAGCCCTGCAAAGAGAAGCCCTGTTAGCCCTGAGTTGCCGCAACTTTTGGGCGCTTCAAATGAGCTCCCGCGTGTCAAGCTGGAAAGAGGGAAACATGTTACATCCGTTGCACCGCAACCGCCGGCAAGTGCTCGTCGCCACTTCGCCCGCATTGGCTCGGGTCGAAGCCTGATGCTAAGGATAGAAGGAGTTTGCAACAATGATACTCGACTGTGAGAGAGGTGGAGCTACGTGCTGACATAGTGCATGTTCTGGGCGCGCGTTCCCCTGGACAGAGTAGTTTGACTTTGCAAGCTTGCATGTCGTTGAAGCTTGCCCAGTGAACGCTGAGCTGCTATACCGCACAATCCCTGGTTTGATGTGTCAAGGTCTGAGAAAGCAAAAACAACGACGTGAAAATCAAAAACTCGAGCTCGGCTAGGTAGCTGTCATGATTGACTTGTGGTCTTAAGTTCAAGCCACTCTTGGAGGAACGTGTTGATCATATGTTGCTTAGGTGTTTGAAGGCAACGGCCAGAAGACTGCTGGAACCCGTCACACAGCTGCCAAGCCAACGTCCAAGTTGCCATGTGATCCATGAAGATGCAGTACGATTTGCGGCAGGAGGTGCCGGCCTCTACATTGCATTTGGGGGTGGGGGGAGGGTAGCTAGTTGTCCTTTAAACCATTTTGAGAATGTCACTTCAATGCACCCAAGCAGATCACGTTGTATGTCACGCAAATCAACAAGGGCTCGCAGTTGAGCCGCACGAGATTGCCGCATCGCCGTTGTTATTTCTGCAGCCAAAGTCGGGATTCTAGTCCGCCCAAGTCGGGGTGAGGAAAGCCTGCGAAATGCCCAAGAGACCCTGTCAGAGTGATGCCAGTTGAAGACAAACCGCGTGAGAGCCACATCATCCATCAAAAACCACAAAGCCACAAGCACAAATCACTGGCGTGTGCATGTGTGTGTGTGTGTGCGTGTGGGTGTGTGTGTGTGTGTGTGGGTGCTTGCGTGCGTGCGTGGGTTGGTGGGTGGGTGTGTGGGTGTGTGGGTGTTTTTTGCGTGTGTGTGGGTGTGTGGGTGTGGGTGTTTGTGTTTGTGTGTGTGCAGATATTCTGAGCTACATGCATCATACCCCTTTCTGCTGGAGATGTGTCTCTCTCATTAGCGAGATGCTTGTTTGGGTACAGCATATGTATGATGAGTGCTCGGCGGGAATCCGCTTGTGCTGCCTGCAAGCAGCAAGGAGCGGAGTAGTTTTCATTTATAGCTGCTGAAGCAGATCCCCTCCAATCATTGTTCGGCCATTTAAGAGGGCTGGAAGCAAAACGTGCTTCTGCTCTTTGAAAGCATGTTGAATGGCAGCAATCAGCGTGACACTGCTCAAGGCGCTTGCATTGTCGCGGGCAAGGCGGTCCAAGATTGTCTTGGGCCTTAGTCTAGACATCCAGAGGCAATGACATGTCAATCAAACCAACCGGAAAAGGGTACCCTCCAAAGAGAAGCACACCGATATTGCTTGGTAGACAAACCTCATGTGGCAATGTGAATCAAAGAAGGGGCCCTTGGCACGGTCTCCGTTGACCCAGGCGGCCGGCACAAGACCCGCAATCCAGGCAGGGACAGCGTGCTAAGTGGCGGTTCGCTTTTGGTGTCATTGAAGCTCACGCATGATGCTTGACCGGGCGTCATGAACATAGATTTTATAGCGCAGCAATTCGCATACGTCTGAGAGTCTGAGAATGGATGCCCTATGGCTGCCTGGATTATGGCCAGGAACGCCACCAGGTGGTGCATGACTTCTTGTTCTAGCTTTGCCCAATGATTAAAAATTGCTAGAAAGCCTTTCACACCTATCCTGGTCACCGGCATGGTACCAACTTCCCTCGAAAGCAGAAGGTTACCTTTCAGTCGACACTCGCAGGGGTAGCTACTGGTAAACCGAAAGGCTGCAGCCTGTGAAGCGATCGATCTCCTTAAAGGTGAGGCATGTTTCTATCATCTACAAGAGTTGTTGTGACAAGTGCCGCAGTTGTACCACCACATTGGAGGTTCTCAGTTGGCCATGGCACGTGGGACTGCATTCTCGACGGGACGTGTTGTTTTGGCTGGATGCAAATGGAATCAAGCCTTGGAAATTTGATTGACTTGTGGAACTTGCTTCGTTCTGGCCTCCAGCCTAACAGCTGGAAGAAGGATTGCAGGTCTAGTGACAGCTCAAATAAACATCAGCCTGGCTTGCAAGCAGCAAATCTGAGCGGGCGACATGTTGAATAGCTTCTCGCAGGCTGCGGCAGTGGCAGCGGCAGAATTCGAGGACCGACATCTTGGGCATGCGACACGTGGCCTAAGCTTCCCATGTTGATGCTCAGGCCTCGTGTTTTCATAGTGCTGGCGGATATTATGCCGTCGGACGATGATGTTCTTAGATCATTGGAGCCTCAGAGCACTGCGGGAGTACCCCAAGCGGTACATGGCAAGGTTTCGATACGTATCATGGAGCCAACGTCGCTTGGTTTTGTGGGGTGAGGACGGGCAGTTGTTTCCATTCTCCAAGGGTCCCAAGGACACTCGCCACCTTCCCAGCCTGGATCGTCTGCGTTTTCAACGCCCATGGCCACGCGTCAGCCATGAGCTTTTCCAGTACAATGGCCGTGGTCAGCAGGAGGCTGTCAAGCCATGTCATCAGACATGAGAAACTGGATATATGGAGATAGGACGTTGGGATTTCCTGGCTTCGAACTGTACGCAACCAGACTGAGACAAGTGGAGCCAGCAGGAGCCTCAGGAGCCTTTGGCGCTGGACTTGCACGTGGAGACTGCGGCGCTGCAGCGTGGGGAGCCCCAGAAGTCTGACCCATGGTTTGCCTTTTCCACTGTTTGTGGGAAAAAAGAAAAGCAGTTCTCCTGGTAGTGTAGAAACCCTTTTCAAGGGAGGCTGTTCATTGCAATGGGAAATGCAAACCCTGAAAGGACTAGCAGCTGATGAACGATACATAAGCTTTAGGCTTAGTTCCATGAAAAAAACATTCTCATCAAAGAGTGAGACATCCTTTGCATTCATAGAAACGCGAGAGCACCAGCATCAATTTTATCTCAAACTATGGTAGCCTTTGTTAATTCCCAGTTCATTTGCACTGCACGGATATACTTGAAGCCTCGTACTCATGTCCTTTTGTGTTTCACCTGTCGTGGATTCTGAAAAAAAAACGATATATCTTGTGCCTTCAACCGTTCGGCCAATCACAGCGATGCTGATTCTCTGTGTTTTGCATGTTGGCCAATGTCTTCAAATGGAAAATCCCACCAAACAAGCAACACAGGCAGGTGCAGATGCCGACAACTGCACCGGGGTTACAGGGTCCTCCCATGGGTGGTTGGTTGCCATATGTGATAGACATCGCGAGAGCAGCTGTGGGCAGATCATGCCAGCCAATCTTAGGCACAGAATTACAGCGGTTTCGAACAGGTTGAGTGCAAGTTCATGATGCAACCTGCAAGTGGTATTGGCACTTTGCTTGAGCGGGAGTCGGTTCCTGCGCAGTGTCTGATGGGTCGGAGATAGAATTGGCCCTCGTTGGCACAAATCGAAGGTGAAGGCATAATTTTTTGGAGCCATGAGGTATGGGAGTTTTGCACCTACTTTGTGGCTGAAAGCTGGCAGCAACACGAGGCGCCCCATGTTCAGCCGTTCTTCCCTTCATTAAAGTCCTGGTTGATGTAAGTAGTTGTGGGCATAGCGTAAGATTCGCAACGAGAGAATGAGCAGGGCAAGGTCGTTGCAAGGGGAATCTAGTCTGATAGACCTTGTTGATTTATGCGTAAAAAGGTCCTAGTTTGGCAGGTTCCCATCATACGAAAGCATTCCTCGGCTAGGCGCACATCGTGCGCTACGGGCATCCAACACGTTCGCTAGCCCCAAGTGGACGGATGAGGAAGGCCGGCAAATTCCTTGTTTGGGCGTGGCTGTATGGATTTGGATCATTTTGAAGACCATGCAAATCCAGCCCAGGCATGCAGATGTATATTGTGTGCAAAGGTCTGGTTGCTTTGGAGTTGGACATGACGCCTTGAATGAGGGGAAAAAGGATGGCTTCATTCAGAGCGTCGTGAATCCCCCAACCTGCAGCCCTACCTGCATCCTCCCTTTCAGTAGACGCTAATTTGATCATATTTGCGGCACTGCTCAGAAGCATCCTGCAGCTTGCGTGTTGCAAAAAGAAGCAAGCTGCACTTTGGCGGCAACTCCTTCCCATGTCACAACACATTGGCATTTCTTCAATCAAAGCACTATTTGTTTGCACAGGGCCTGGCATTTGGCCAAACTGTGCGTCGCCAGCAAATATGGTAAACCGTTCTACAAAAAAACTTGCAGCGTTGCAGAGACTTCCAGAACGGCCGGAGCAAGGGTCCAGTTCTTATTCTTATAGCGCTTTTGTTCATGGGACGCTTTAAGCATCAACCGGAAGTCCATGGATTGCAAAAGGCCAGACTTTTACGCCTTGAATCCAGGGGAGAATTGAATTCGGATATCAGAGGTGTTGCTCTTGTTGCTCTTGGTGTGGCTTTCAATTTCGATCCATGTGGGTATTCAACATTAAGCCACCAGGGGACCACAGGTTTTTGTCATTGTTTCCATTTACCAGGGTGCCATTTTAGGGTTACCCTATTTTTGACCCACGGCCATATCCAAATTGAGGTGGTGCTTTCTTGTTGGATTGAAAGCAGCCACCAAACCGAGAAGCCCGGCCCGGACGAACAAGCGCCGGACGAAGATCGTCGGTTCGGTTTCGGCCAGTTCAGGCCTGGGCCTATCCTGGCCATGCCCTGCACCTTGGCGGGATCTCAGTTGTGTGCCACCAAGTCTTTTTCGTTTTCCCGGTTTTTTGGTGGCCCCACTACATAAATGGTCCAAGCCCCAAAAAGGGTTCCCTTTTTTTGTGCAGGGTCACTGAACAACTGAGGGATGCGTTGGAACGGGGCGGTGAAACCAGTCATGCGAAGACGAGAGGTGAGGGAAACAAACGGAGGTTGTGACCTATTCTGTTGAGGGCTATGTCTGATTCACCACCAACATGAAGTTGCCCGTGGTCTCAACAGCTGAAATGAAAGGTTGAACAGAAGAGAAGGATCAGAATCACTGCTGCCACATGCCAAAACTCTTGTGCAGCAGCCAGCGCGATCCCGTGAACAAAAGTGACAGACCAGATATCATGCCCTTTGGAGCTCTTGTTACGTCGCAACAAATGCTGGAAGAGAGGCACAAATACATCGCTTTTATTTGGCAAGCATGTGCGACAGACACTAGGCCCGTTTCTTCTGAGGATATTTCTTGAAGCTGGTTGCTGTTGGCGCGGGCACTAAGGTCTGTGGCACACTGCTGGAGAAAGGACCGAATGCAAAGACGAAGAGGTGGATCCGTAAGTTTATGCTAGATTTGAAGCTGCTCCTAGGTCCATCAGAAATCAAAGTGTTCGGCTGGCTTGCGTGGCTCGACGTTGCCCGCATGCCGGCATGACAGTCTGGCATGTCATGTATTTTGACATTCTAAATGCTATGCGCATCTGAGTTGAACGGCTGATCGCATAGTTGGCAAGGAGAGAAAGTTGTGTCACCTTCAGCTGGCGCTGAATTGGATGGACCAGCGCAGGCCTAGTCTCAAACGGGTTTTGAAGCGGGCTGGGTGGAGAATTTAGCAAGTTCAGAGAATGTTGTGTAGGGTCCTCGTTGATATGTGGGTTTGGCAAGCTTTCGACACTCATGAGTTGGACATGGTGCACAGGATATTTCATTATGTGGCTGTGGCAATAGACATTCAGCATCTCTCACGAATTCGCTATTCGGAGACGACTTGGGCTCCAAAACAGTGGAAAGCACCGTTTCTGCCTCGCTATTCAGCCAGTGCTGTGGCTTTGAGCAACATCAAGTCCGTGCACAGATCGCTCATGTCCAAGCTCGCGAATCAAGCAAATCCAACATACATGTGCAAGCTCGATCTCAAGAGTACCCTGCACAACGCATTGGACACTCCTGCTTGACCCCGGTGTCCCATTTTCTCTTGCCATTATATATATATATATATGATGTGGAAAGCTGTTTTTTTGTTTTTGTGGCGAGCATGCTCGTGCCATCCTGACTGTTGAATCACGTGTTTGTGCTGGGCTTGCTGGATAATTGAAGAACCAACATGACAGTCCGTCATTCTGCCAGAATCTATCACGCCAAAGCCGGGGATACATCCAAATGTACTACGTATGACATGTATCTTTACATGTATACATATATATATATAGTCGGCGCTCTGGAAGAATCTACCATGGACCTGCCCATGACAAAGCGCCAGGTGAGAGAGAGCTGACCCTGTCCGGTGTGTTGGATGCGTCCAGTGATGGAAGATCATTGACCAACATACGGGTGTGGCTCAAAATTTAAGAGTCAGGGGACCGCAGGTTTTAGTCTACTTTTCCATTTTCGAGGGTTCTATGTGTGGCCCCTGTTGAGCCAAGCTCATCAGGCAGCCCAAAACGTTCCTCTCCGTTTCGAGGCAGAGGAGGTGCTTGGGGCTCGAATCGCCGGGACCTCGGTGGCCCCGTTTGTTTCGTTTGGTTTTCGGGGCCGAGATGCCGCAGGCTTCAACTTGTGATGAAGGCAAGCAATTTGACTCACATTTGGTAGCTCAAGGCAGCAAGGCGAAGAGCACCTTCCATTTGCTTAAGAATATGTTTTATTTTCCCTTGTTGGTTTTAATGGGAATCTTTCACTATTGGCAATATATTTTTTTTGTCCAGGGGGCTTAAGCAAATGGAAGGCACCCTTCAACAATATGGCCATGAGAGCTTTTTTTTCCGTTCTGCAGGGAAGAACGGCTCAGACGATACAATAAGTGCAGCCAATGGGAGCTGAGACCATACGCTGCAGGAAGTCCTGGAGGAGCTTTTGTCGAAGACGAGGCCTCAGGCTGCCGAGGCTGGACTGTGTTAAGCTTTGCTTTTTTCGAGAAACCCGAAAAGAATACGCTAACATGGCACCTGGCAGGGGGTCCCTCCAAGAGCAAAGTTATCTTCCAGGGAGGGAGGTTAAGCAGAAAACAGAACACGTCTCTTGAATCATATCTTGAGTGCTGGTTGAGTAGTTCTTATGGCGGTGCAGCTGGACTGCTAAGTGTGCTCACTGCTGGCACCTCCAACTTGAGCTCAGAAATCCAGGTTTGCAGATCTTATGCTCAAGAGGTGTCAAAATCGAAAGAAAGAGTACACAGGACTGCCGGTCGAAAGTAAGTGCATGGTTGTCTTACGCTTTCACGTCCAGGATTCGTTCGGGGTCCTGGTCTCTCGATCACTTCAATACATGAGGCAAAGAGAGATCCCTCTGGCCGATTTTATCCCAAAGGAGTCACCATGATTTGCCCATTATCAAAACCAGCTGAAGGTCTGCAAAAAGTGGCCTAGTATCCAATTTGCCCGACCCCCCCTAAGCCATCTTCGCCCCTCCCAAAGCCCCCGTCCCTTTCGCGGATCCCCATATTACAATTCTTGATTATCATTTGTTTGGCCCATCTAAGGAGTTGCCCCTTGGTAGGGCTGATGTGTTAAGGAAAAGTATGGGGTGGTGTCTTCAAATAGTGGCCCCCAAAAAGTTTGCGTAGTTTCATTTCTCCAGTTTCCTTTTGGGTTCCCCCAAAACCTGAGTAGTGTCCCTTTGGTTTCCCCCAAAACCTGAGTAATTTCCATGTGGCTTCCCTTGAGCCCACCAAAACCGGGGACGATTCACCCCATGTTGGAAACCCACATAGTTTCGCAAGGCCGCGGCGTGCCAGCGACGCCTGCGGGCGGCGGAGGCGAAGACGGTGGACCTGGAGGCGCCTTGCGGGCGTCGCGTCACGCGGGCGTCGGGGGCGTCGGTGGATTCGCTGACTCACTAGGTTTTCGCAGTAGTGCCCTTGTAGAAGGAAAGACTGGAAGTGTAAAGAATGGAAAGAAGGATCCCTGGAAAGAATGGAACTGGAAGGTAGCACTAGAACCAACTTTTACCCTTTTTGCTTGGGAGGGTTCCCCTAAAATAGACTGCAGGAGAAAGTTGGTACCAACTTATTCTAACCTCTCTACTGGAGGACCTAGGTCACGAAGGTAAATGGAAAAAAGAAAGGACCAAGACCTGCGGTCCAATTCCTGGGTGGCAAAAAAATCAAACGACCAAAGAATATTGGGTTGCCTGCACCTGTCAAAAAGTAGGTACCCCCAACATGGCTTGCCATGGTACAGTAAATGGAGCCAAAAGCTAAAAGCTGCTGCTTTCTCTAGTCTTTAAAAAAGGATAATAAAAAAATGAAGAAGAAAAAGCATACCCACCTGGAACCCATCGAGTTTAGGGGATGTGTCCCGCAGATCAGCGAGCGTTTGGTCTTGTTTGAGGCTCGGAAGCCGAAGGGAAGCCCGAAGCCCGTTTTTGGCGGGGTACCCCCTGCCAGGGACCGCTGAGTGAACAGGCACAGTTTATAGTCGCAAGGGGACGGGGGAAAAAAAAACAAAAAAACATGTTCGATGGGTTTCATGGAGCTACAGAAAGACGGAACGGAGCTGGAAAAGTCATCAAAGCCATAGAATTGGCAATACGAGGGGTTGCCTTGTGGCTGATCCTGCAGTGTTAGTGGGAAACCAGAAGGAAACCAGCCGCAGCTGTTCATGCCATGTGTTCTATGTGCTCCCGCGTGAAGCCGTCCAAAATGGGGTGGTCCCTGAGTGTGACAAACAATCACACCGCACTGTGTCAAAACTAAAAGTCAGAGCTTGTTTGAAGGGAAGCCAACTTGATAACCAAGCATAGGTGTTCCTTGTTTTGAGGCTCATGGATAGATCGGAAAGATGGATTTGCTGAAGTAGACCCACCAAGAGGGTGGCGAGGGTTCGATGACATTCGACGGCTAGTGGCTTAGGCCTTGTGAAAGATGGTCTGACAATGTGTAGCTTGGGGGTTGTAAGAATTCTACACCCTAGTCTCTGTAAGCACTAACGGCACCGGGGGGGTGCACGTCCGGAAACATCAGGTATACAGCTGGTTGCATCATCGGTCGACAAGATCATGTAGCAATTAGGCTTGCCTCCAAAAGTGTTGCGTGGGCTACTGAAGACTGCGCCGCCACAAAAATTAGACAAGAGCGCGCAGAAGCATACTCGCCCATGACAGCTCGTGTGTGTGTGTGTGTGCGTGTGTGTTTTGTAAGATGAAAGGGCCGACTTTTTTAGAAGGCATGTGTGTCATTCTGTGCCGGAGTACAGGATCTACGAATCAAGAACAGGCATCACAGATGGTTGCCTATGATTTAGATGACTCCCTCCGAGCTTTGTGGTTGGTAACGTTTGTTTTGTTTTCGACATGAGGAAAGCTACGTGCTTCCATTTCACTGGGCGAGTTGCAGGGAAGTTGTTTTTGAATGCCCCTACGCTCACTGAGATTGGGGTGCATACGATGGGACAGAAGCGGAGGCCAAGAATCCACCTGTCAAGATCTTTTAGGGCGGTTGGTTCACAGCAACGCCTGCAGATAAGAAATACAGCCCAAAGCCCCGCTGGAATCCGGATGTGGGATGTTTCGGGGCGCATCGGCTACGCATCTCCTGAGGCAGCTTTAGATCTGGCGCCGCACCCAGAGTTTGCGTTGTAGCCAACGCTCTGTGTTGCTTTGGAGGGTTGGGGACTTCATCGAGAGCTCCAGAGCTGTGTGTTGTGCATGTGCGCGTGTATTGAATTTACTCTCGCCAGAGGCAAAGGTTTTTGCAGCCAGCTAGATGTTGAGCAGGCACCACAAAAACATGGCTGTGTCTCCTTTTGAGGGTTACCGTTTTGGGGGCTGTTCCAGAAGGAATCCGAAAGGCCCACCCCTTCCCAGCTCGGCCTTGCGCATGCCGCAACGAATTTCCAAAACAGGTGCCTTAAAAAGATCCACGGGTACTGTCTTGGGCCCAACCCCTGTCCAACCTGTGCTTGGCTATATATCACATTCAGCCCCCAAAACACCCGCAGGCTTGGGGATGGAAAGCATCTTCAAGAGTGCGTGTTTTTGTGGGAACCCCTTCTTGGGTTGCTGGAAAGGCCCAAAAAAAAAATCACCACCCCTTGGGTGGGTGAAAACAATAACTGTTTCTCACCAACCAACCCCACAAAAAGAAGCCTCCGGCTCCCTCGCCACAATTTGGCGCGGGGGGGGGCGCGATTTTTTGCCCGCTTTCGCGCTTTCGCGTTGTTGGAGGCCTCCAGGACCTGCGACGAGCTCTTCTCGACGCTGGAGCTGCAGACCGCGGAGTTCCAGGCCTTCGCGGCGCAGGTGCGCGCCGCCGCAGGACCGACGTTTTTCGAGCGCACGCGAGAAGCGAAAAGCGAAAAGCGCGGGGGAGGGAGGAGGTCAGAGCCTCAGTTGTGTGGCACCAATTCTTTTTCCCTTTGTTGTTTGGTGGCTGCCCAGCACCAAAAATAAAAATGGTCTTCCCCAAAAAGGGTTCCCTTTATTGCCCAGGGTCACTGAACAACTGAGGAGCGGGAGGACCCAAAAACCGGGGCGTTGGATTCGATTGGACTTGGTGAGAGGTGCAGCCTGCCAACGGAACCTGGGAGAAATGGGAGATTGGGTGATGTTTTGCAGTGAGAGGGAAGAGGTTCCATGTTCCTGGACTGGAGTGTAACCATGGGCCTTGGTCAATGGTTGCCAAAACGAAAACAGGTTAGGATCACAGGGAGAAGATCGACGGTTATGTTCATACCGCGAAAGTGTGATGAACTAGCCAAGTCTCAACCTTACGATGTCACGTAACCGCCAGTCAGAACCGGCGTGCTGCATCAGAGCTCCCGGGACATCAGTCCAAACGGATCGGTGAAGCACTTTCCACTACACAGCTGTTCAAAGTGTGCGCCTGTACTCGCAGAGAATGCAGATCAGGTTGTGGCTGGTGGATAAATCATTCCACCTGCGACTTCCTGCGATTGCTTTCTGCCAGGACCCTGGCTGGAACAACAGAACCAGCTGGAGGCCGGACATCTGACCAGAGGAGATTGGGACCTTCAGTTGCACAAAAATGTTCTGCCTCTCTCCTCAGGTGCAGCTCGGCGCAGTGCTCAAGGCCATCACCCTTCCAGGCAGACTGACGGACGCTGTGCATGGGGGGATAGATCAATACCAAGTCGGGCAAATGGAAGGATGTTGAATGGCAGGCCATCAAGATTTGCGATGAGATTCCGAGAGCCGAGTACAAGCCCTTGAGCTGGGAAATATGTTTCAAGGTTCCGGGTGTCAGATGTTTTGAACTGCAAAGGGTGCCAAGTTTCAGGCGAGAAGCCCAACAAGCTGCGGGAGGCTCGATTTGCCCACGGCCTGTGTCCAGATGGGGTGGAAACCCAACAACCACGAGCATGGTTTCCAGTTTGGCAATCGAGATGCTCGCCAAGATGTCTTCAAGCACCCGTGAAGGTCAGCCCTGAGTGGCAAGGCAGGCAAGGCATTCGAGGGGGGTGCTTTAAGATGATTAGTGGGAAGGTACAGTGCTGCCCCGCGCAGGAGCTGCAGACCGAGCGGCGCAGACTGCAGGTCTCGCGCCGCCGTTCCCGCCAGGACGCCAGGGAAGCGGCGACATGCAGCTTACAATCCATTGCACAGGGAGTCCACACACCGTTTGTTGCTATTGTCCTTCGGATGTCAATGTGAGTTTGGCAAAGCCAAGTACAGCAAGCATTGAGCAGTGGTCCACCTGTCCATCTCGGTCACCACCTGCCTGCTTGCCTGCCTACCTACCTACCTGACTGCCTGACTGCCTGTCCAACATTCACTGGTTCAATCAGCGGCTGGCAAACGACAAGTGCGATGGATTTTTGCGTGTGCATGGGTTTGTTTCAGCACCAAGCAGACCGGTCGGACATCATCATAGAGTGTACGACATGCTGCGCGAGTCATTTTTCAAGGCTTCCTTAAGTCAAAACCACTGGACTCTCCCCGTAAGCGAGTGCGAGAATGATCACGTGTAAAGTTTCATGAAAGGAGTGTTTAAAACCTGCCATCCTGTCCAAACGAGGAGTCGTGTTGATGTCGCAGCTCGAACCGTAGCCAGGAAGGCCCCTTTCACTAGAAAGGGGGATGTCCTATGTAGATGAGAAGATGGGTGAATGAGTTCCAAAGCCACTTCGCATCAATGAGTCGAGAGATCCAAAACCCAAAGCAAGCCCAGGCCGTGAGAGCGCCCAGAAGCACGAGGCCACCATTCGCGTCCGGGCGCCAAGGTTGTCGAAATTTGATGTGGCTGTGGGTCAAAGCCAATGGGATCCCATTTGGGGGTAGGTGCACCACCCATTTTAGTCGGGAGTTTAGTGAGGATTGGGATGTTCGCTGGGGGTACGATTTGGTTTTTGACCCATGGCCATGTTTGAGAGCCTTGCTTGCCGAGATCACGGACCTCGGGGCACATGCCAAATCCAGTCCCATAGCTTCCATAGCTTCCATTTTTGGGCTGAGGCGCTTCAAACGAAGCTGCTGGAGGCAGGGCAGTTCTGTTTACGCGGATGTTTGTGCGGGTTCCTCATTCGGATCGTGGCAATGTACACAAGATCATCACCCAATTTCAGGTGCGTGTTTTTTTGGCGCACGAGCCCGAGGCTGAAGCTCCTGAACGCACTGGCGCGGTGCTCATGGCTAGCGGGGTTATGTTAGAGATGCATCCAGGCCTGTGCGTGGAGTGACCCTCAGGGGGGAAGCATGTGCAGTCGAGTAATCGCTTCATGGTGTTCGCAACTTCAAGCATTGTGTGTTATGCGCTCAGGGCAAAGCCAAAGGGGTCCAGCATTGTACCCAGTCCATGCCTCACGCTCGTGATGCACGTTCCATGTCACAAGCCAAGCTACAAATTAACACACCCCTTGCTATAGTGCCAGGGCCCTCATCCAGGCAGAAGCCTGTGATTTGGCAGTCTACAGGGGTAGGTCATAGATTTGCTTGTGCTTTTCGAAATGCATCCATCGTTTCTCTGTCTTGTGCATGGCCTCAGCAGTAGATGTGCAACTGTCCAAGCTAAACATCAGCCAACAAATGTAAAGGGTGCATGTGTGCGTGTGTGTATTTGTTTGCTTGCTGGCTTGCGTGTTTGTGTGTGCTGCAGCCACGGCAATGATATATAGATCCTTAGGCTATGGCTTCAAGCTTTGAGACCGAAGGAGATCAATCAAAGATCTAGTGTTTTTACAAGGAGCAGATCCATGACCTACCACTGTCTACCAAATCACAGTCTTCTGCCTGGATGGCCGTGCAAAACCACCGAAAATAGATGGATGCATTCCGATGCCGATGCCGCTAGGTTTGGAGCAAGACCTGCGACAGCAGCTTGACAGGACCCGTGAAATGCGACCTGCATACTGCGACCTTTGGCTGTCAGACCTGAGCAAGACTGATAACATGTATGTGCAAAGGTCAGTTAGAAGCTGTGACGGAAGGTAAACTTCCCTAGACCCACTAATGCAGGCAAACTCCAGGAATTCAAGTATTTGGTGGACCGTTACTTTGCAGTTGTGCGCTTTCTTTTTGCTGAACCGCTACGGCTACTTTTAATGACGGATGGCCTGCATGTTGTTTGTAGCATGGGAGCCATTCTTTGCATGTGCCCAAAGTGTGTGTTTTTTGGTACCGTAGGCTTGAATCTTCAGGTTGGCATATCAATGAGCGCAAGAGCAAGTGTGCACCCACCAGAAAGGAAACGCAAAAGCACCACAGTTGTGCTACACATTTCTGCGACATGAAGGGCCGATCGTTGTCAAGGCCGATTGTGCTCTCAGCGTATCACGTGGGTGTTGCTCAAAATGTATTTCGTGGTGCCCTGAAAGCCAACCAAAAGGGGGTCCATCATGTTAAGAAGTTGGCGTCTTGCCTTCTTTGTCACTACATCAGAGGACATTCGAGGTCATGCAGCAAGTTTCAGCTTTGCTATTGCCAACTTGTGCCAATGGCCTGCTGGCCAGAGCTTCTGCGGGTACTGCAGAAGTCGCCACCAAGCCGGTGGACGCGTGAAGCCAAGTAAGAGCACCTCAAGTCTCCAACATGGCCCCAGGCCGGGTTGGTCTCCGTCTCATGCAACGCATTCTGAGGTCGCAAGCGTTGGGGCTGCTCCAGTTCAGCCAAAAAACGGCGCTGGAGGTGGTGGTCGCTTGATGACTAGGCTTACCGTGTTACCTGCTCGTTGTCATATCGACACGGTGCCGCAAGCCCGGAAGCAGACGCGAGCAAGGGAGCGGATGATCCTCTTGCAAGGGTCCGCGGCTCTGCTACCTGCTTCGGCGTGCCAAGAACTGCAATGGTCTAGCGCTCCCTTGCAACCATTAAGCGCCGCGCGACATGCCAACGCAGTTGGCCCCCCAGCTCATGTGACGCCGTCAAGATCAACAATCAACCTTGCGAAACGGCCCCAAATCGTACACTTCAAAGTGTGTCGTTTTACTTTGTGTGTCGCTTCGCAGTGCTGACGACCCACATCCCCCCAAGCCGCCTTTCTGTGGGTGCCGAATCCGCCTTGCCGAGTAATGTTGACCCAGGATTAATAACCCCGTCCCATTATTGGGGGGGGTGTTCCCTCCAAAAGCGGTCTGAATCCCCACTAAAAGGGGACACCCCCCAATAAAAATCAACCAGGGGTTCTGCTTATTCCGGAAAGCGAGCCTCTCACTTTGCCCAGGAGTTCCCTGAAGGCATCAGAGCGTCTCGGCACAAACTGCCGGGCCAAGCAAGACAGGCTAGCTGATGATTTGGGGATGGCCTTTTCCTTTTGCTCAGTTGGTCAGTGGCACCAATTATTTTCCCCTTTTTTTTGGTGGCTGCCCCACTAAAGCATGGTCTTCCCAAACAAAGGCTTCCCTTTTTTTCAGGGTCACTGAACAACCGAGATTGAGCACAAACAACATGGTGCCCCTATCTTTGGAGCATTGAAAGGAGACTGAAAGATGCAACAAATGGCAAGATCCTACTGTTCTGACCCCTTCCTTTGAAGTTTGACGAGAGTTTTCTCAGGATGGTTCTTGGCGCAATCGCGAGGCTTGAAAGTGCTCTTGCGCAGCAGCAGGCGCGAAAGGGAGAAGCATGGCGATGCTGTTATGAGAGAATATCCAGCGGTTGGGGTATGACCAGGTTGACACATTCCAAAGGCTGTGGTTCATGCCGCTCAAAGCGCTTTTTGGGAGCGGCAGGGAACAGCAACGATGCCAAACCCAACGCATTCGACAGGAGAGACCTTGCTGCTTCCCCTGCAAGAATATGCGAGAAGCTAGAAAGCATGTCCCTTGGAAACATTATCACGGTTGTTGTTGGGAAGCATTTACATTTTTGCTTATTGTGGTTTAGTGGTTGAAATCCCCACTTAACTGCTATTATATGTTTGTTGCTTCCCTTCTAACGTCAACCAAGAACATTCTCACAATTTGCTATGAGGTGCCTTGGCCAAGTATGGCCTGTCTCAGGCTGGAAAAATAAGTTGATGCAGAAAGCATAGGGATGATTGCACCGCCTTCGTTTCGGAGTACACTTATGGCTTGGGGCAAAAGCACATGGGATTTGATGACTGATTAGAGGCTGTGTGAAGGGCTGGAGTGGCATACCTGTCAGTTCCAAGGCTTTGCTCTTGAGAGGTCAACGCCCAGCGGTCTGACGCATGCATCTCCACATCAAATAGAAACAGCCACCAAAGAAGCCACCCAACGCTATCAACCCGGGCTGTCCAGCACCCAAGGGGTTCAAGTCTTTGGGACTTCAAGTTGGCGTTTGTGTTTCTTCGTTCTAGTCTTTGAACGCAAAGAGCACGGAGACAAGCATAGGAACGGGATTCAGAATGTGCGGTCCTGCAAGGCAAAAGCAACGGAGGAGGTGGGCCGCTCATGCACTGTTGTGTGCTCCATGGCGCACAGCGAACTATTCAGCTTTTTTGGCTTACAGAGGGGCTGATGCTTTGGTACACGTCAAGTGGATCATGCACCTGTCTTTGGCTCTCTCAATTGTGACTTTCTCTGTACAGCCTCAACAGTGTGCTTTCCGCAGTCTTTGACGTGAAACTGAGATGTTTTTACGTGCTTTCTGTGAGTCAATAGTCTCAGTTCGCTTGGCGAAGTGACGGGAGTGAAGCCGCAAAAGAGCCATCAATTTGCATGGTGTTCTTTGGTTGCATTGTTTTTCCCGTGCCCAAACCCTGAAATGCCACTGAGCCTCCAGAGTCATTGATACGACTGACGTGTCAGGCAACGGAGCTAAAGGCTCAAGTTGCGGCACTGGAAGAAGGCACGCCCTCGCTCCCCGAGGTTCGGTTGGTTGTTGTTTTTTGTTTTTTTTTTTTTTTGTTTTTTTTTTTCCGCCGGAAAGTGTGGATGGTTCATTCGAGAACTGGGAAATGGTTGCCTCAGAGCGGTATGTGGACCGTTTGACAGCAAACCGTGGTTGTGTGTGTGTGTGTGTCAAAATGAAAGCCTTCGTGACAAGCCGCTTGCCTTATTTTACCAGCCTTCCATGTCTTGTGAGGGCTTGTTTATAGCAGAGAGCGAGCTGAGGGAGTTGGGAGGGAATGGACCGCTGGTTTGGCAAACGGATCATACTGTTGCACTGCTTGGCTCGTGCTTCCTTCTGCAAACGGCTCATTCGGACTCTTTCAGCCATGCTGAAGAGGGAAAGCAATGCAGCGTCCAAATCGCGCTTGCGTGTATAACATGTATTTGTGGTTGTGTTTGTGTTTGTGGGTGTGGTTGTGGTTGTGTTGTGCTTGTATGTGTGTTTGTGTGTATGTGTTTGTTTGTGACTGGTTCGATTTGCGGCTGGAAATGTTGCAGCGCAAAACCTCGACCGCAGGTGCGGAAGCGAAGCAGAGGGAAGCGCATGAGGCGGGTGGAACTGGCCGCAATCAACAGGGTATGTGACAAAGACGGGTTGCAATATGAGCCACGTGCTCAAACCCCCGATAGATGAAGGTTAGTAGGGGACAATCCAAACCATAAATAGCTGCAGATATGTGCCTTCTTAATTCTTTACATGGTTCTGGGTCGACCATTTTAGTACCGGGTTTTGATTATGACTCATATGATTTGCTTCTTCTGTAGAAATGTTGGCAATGGTTGAAAGGGCTAGTCTCACATTTCCTATCTGCCCTACTGGTACAGAGAAACTGACAACGTCCAGAACTTTAGCCAAGCTGCATTGGTTCAAACTTGAAGTGAGCCACAATCAAAATCCGGATAAATGCAGGATAAAAATTAAGAGACAGTCCCAATCAGAAGTAAGTGCCGGCCTTCTTCGTTCTGCAATATGGTTCTGGGTCTCAGTTGTTCAGTGGCACCCTTTGTTTCTTTTGGTTGTGGCGGCCCCACTAAAAATTGTTTTCCCCAAAAGGGGTTCCCTTTTTTCCAGGGTCACTGAACAACTGAGGGGTAGAGCATTTTTAATACCAGGCGATGACTCAAGTGGAAGATACCAGAGAGTCCTCCATTTGCATCAGAATATTTTGAATTTTCCCTTGTTGGTTTTAAAAGGAATTCATCACTACCGGAAATATTGGTATTTTTTCCCGGTGCCTTAGCCAAATGGAAGGAGCGGTTCCAACGGCTAAGGCGAAGGTGTCCAGGGCAAAGCTTCGGATCCAACGCGGCCTGGCAGAGTGCTCGACAGAGTCATGTGTGTCAGCAGAGTGTGTTGCATGGGTCATGCGTCACTGAGGTCCAACCCCGCAAAAGCAAAAGCACGGCAAAAAAGATAGGGTCAAAAGCCCGCAATTGCAGTGAACATCGTAATCTCCAGTAAAATAGACTAAACTGGGTGGTGCACCTACCCCAAGATGGTACCATTGGTTTTGACCCACTGCCATATCCTTCTGTTTCACATCAAAAAGAGGAATGTGTTGTGAGAGCTGAATTTGTGCAAATTAGATTCGTGGCTAGGTGATGTTTCCCTCGCTTGGCAGCAACCAGAGACTTTTTCAGGTGGAGTTCCTTTTCAAACCAGAACAGCAGACTCAGCTCAACACCGAAACACATGCCCTCCCTTCCGTGTGGAGGCATTGTGCGCCACAAACCTCCTTCTTGCCAGAGACGCATCACGTTTCTGCAGTACAGTCCCATGTCCCTTCCAAGATGTGGGGATTCAAATCGTGAGACCCCAAAGACTGGATTTTCCTTTCGGCTTCCCGTTACAGCCACCCCAAAAAGGCACCAAGCGCACCCGCCTTACTCGGCCATTCACTGAGGCACTGGGGAAGGCAAGGGACTGGTGGCCGGAGACTTGGAAGCCACCAGACTTCGGCTTTTTGGCAGCGGGGTATTTTTGTTCCCATATGGCCATGGTTCAATTTGAATGGGATTCCATTTTGGGATTGGTGCACCACCCATTTTAGAACCTATTATTGGGATGTTCACTGGGGGTACGGGATTTTGGCCCATGGCCATGTGGCTGTGGCTGAAAAATGTACCCAAAATGGCACCTTGGTAGATGGCAAGAAAGACTAAAACCTGCGCAATTGCAGCGGAAAGTTGAGCCACGGCCATATGTTTTGTCGCAGGAAGTGGGTCCTAAGGGGGAACCATGTTTTCTAGAGGTCCTTGGTTACCCACTTTTGATTGGGCTGGCGATGGCTCGCGGCTTCCTCGGCAAGCGGCAGAAACGAGCCACGCGCAAGGCTCGTTCCCTCGAGGTGTTGTCCACCGGCGTGGTGGTGTACAAGCTTTGCGACGCTTGGCCAGGGCGAGAGAGAGAGAGAGAGAGAGCTATAAAGAGCCTGATAGAGTTGCTTTCTGATTTCTTAAGAAAATTACTTGCGCCCTTGTTGTGGGCCGCTGAAAAACACCCACCCTATACATAACAAGCATATTGAAGAAGCACACAACATTTTGGGCCATGGCCTAGCTTTTTTTGCAGGGCGTCAAGTGTGCGGAACGGGTTTGCAACCTGGAGTGCATGCGGTGCATGACAACCAGAGTGACACATGGCAGAGACTGGCAGACGTGCCGAGGCAGGGAATGGCAAATGGCAAGAGCGGTTTCTGGCTGTGACGCCAGCTGGGATCTGAGAGAACCGGCGCTGCCAAGCCTCAGAGCCATAGTGTCTCCAGCCCAAAACCTGCCCCGGCAAGACCGAATCAATAGCTTACGTCTTGACCCTTGCAACTCCCGTCACCGTCCGGAGGCTGCGACTTCATGGTTGTTGTTGGGAAACATTTTGCATTTTTGCCTTGAAATCCCCAGTGAACTGCTAAAATTTAATTTGTTGCTCCCCTTCCAACGTCAACCAAGACTTGAGGAATGATGCCCGCTTGAGTTGTTTTTGTCCCTCAGGCTCCGCCAGCTGCGCCTGAGAGTCTGAAGTGGTCCAAGGACGTGAGCGGCGCCGGCGGATTAGCTTCAAGAAGAGGTCAGCCAAAGAAATCTAAAACCAAAAAGAAAAGCAAAAAACAACTAGAGGTTAGAAGTAGCGGCTAGGGTCAGAGGTTCAGATTAGAGGTGAGAGTTAGAGGTCAGAGTTGGAGGTTGGAGTTGATGGTCAGAGTTTGTCGTGGCAAAAGTAGGCCAGTCCAACCTCGTTTTCACCCTTCCCCAAGCAGCAACTTAGAACACGCCTTGCAGCCCCTTTGTAAGGTTAAGCTGGCTTTGGCAAGGGGGTCGGCAGAAACAAAAGTCAGCTTGGGCATGTTCGCCACATAATACACACACGCTGCATAATTTAAGGGCTGCCGCCCAGTGCCGCCGACCCCTCCACTGGGGGCCAGCCCAGGTTTTTCTTGTTCTGGCAGCGGCTTTTGGCTTGTTCAGGCTTGCTTGCTTGCTTGCTTGCTTGCTTGCTTGCTTGCTTGCTTGCTTGCTTGCTTGCTTGCTTGCTTGCTTGCTTGCTTGCTTGCTTGCTTGCTTGCTTGCTTGCTTGCTTGCTTGTATCGGGCGGGCCGTGACAGAGCTTCAGCGCTGAAAACTGTGCCCTGCAGGTGCTTGAGCGCTTTTCCAGGCCGCACTCGTTTGCCCACAGCGAGCACCAACCAAAGGAGTGCGCCGGCAGCAGATAGGAAGAAAACAGGCCGAACGGGCTGGCCGTGACAGAGCTTCAGCGCTGAAAGCTGTGCCCAGCAGGTAGTTGAGCACTCTCGGCCTCCTCAGCTCAGCGGCAGTTGGTGTAGTGGTATCACACTCGCTCAGCATGCGAGAGGGGCCGGGCTCAATCACCTGCGTTTGTCGCAGTTTGCCTATCCCTGGTCTTTCTCCCTTTGGGTTTGCTGTGCGTCTTGCCAAGGGCGGCTGCTCCGCCGCGGCCGGGTGCCGAACGTCACTTTTGAATCCTATATAGAAAGTAGAAAGCTATCGGTCCCCAGGGCGCAACCAGCAAGAACAGCTTCGCGTCCAGCGCGCTTGGAGGCCGCACTCGCTTCGCCGCAGCGAGCACGAACCAAAGGAGTGCGCCGGCAGCCTGCTCCGCCGCGGCCGGGTGCCTAACGTCGCGTTTGAGTCCAATATGCAGTAAGGCTATCGGTCCAGAGGGAGCGGCCAGCCACAAAAGCTTCGCTTCCCGCGCTTTTCCAGGCCGCACTCGTTTGTCCACAGCGAGCACCAACCAAAGGAGTGCGCCGGCAGCAGAAAGGAAAAGGAAAGAAAAGAAACGAAGAAGAACAAGAAAAAAGGGAAAGAAAGAAGGCTGGTAAGGTACAGGGCTGAACGGGCGAGGGCGAAAGGGAAGGGAGAAGGCTGCCACAGTCACGCTCCAACGCTAAACGAACACTCCCCCAGCGCCTTCCCCTTGCAGGCAGGGGGGGTCGGCGGATACACACACACACATGCCTTGTTTAATCTTGGCATATGCCGCACAGGGTATGTTTCCGAGTGCGAGTATATCGACCGCTGCAGAATCCTTGTATGGTGTGTCAAAAACTGTGGCCCCAAATCTGGCATGAGTTTTGTGTCTGTTGAGAAATATCTGCATAGCAGGATAGTCCTAATTGTCTACGTTTGCTTTTTGTGCTACACCGAGGTGCTTCTCGCGCAAATACTGATTGCTTGTTTGCTGAACACAGTGGCTGCTGCTGCACTCAGCTTTGTAGCTGGACGATGTTCTGCAATTCCATCTCCACAGCCAGGTGAGTGGGGCCCTATTTGATCAAACTGGACCTAACTGATTGTGAAACCAATAGCATTAACCTTTGGTGCATTTTGCTTGCATATTCTAACTTGAACTTTTTGCCAACTAGTGGGTTTCCATTAAACCACTAAAAGTTAGTCACATTTAGCAGGGGAGCAGAAAGCAACCGAGAAACAACTTCCCTCGTTTCTTGCCATTGCCAGAGGGAAAGTGCAAAAAACGTGGCACCCTGTTTCCCTTTTTTCTGGTGGCTGCCCCACTAAAAATGGTTTCCCTTTTTTCCAGGGTCACTGAACAGGAAAACCTCCGTAGCAACCGCGGTATCAGAAAGCTGCATGCCACTGGCCAGGCCGGCGGCGGCTCAGCAGCCCTTCGGTGGTGCCTCTGAAGGAGGCACAAAGCGATGCATCATGGTTGATGTTGGGAAGCATTTTACATTTGGGTATGGGTCAAAATCAATCCACCCGAAAACCGCACATGTTGACATATTTTTGACCCACGGCCATTTTACATTTTTGTTGATCGTGGTTTAGTGGTTGAAATCCCCACTTAACTGCTGAAAATTAAGTTTTTGCTCCGCTTCCAACATCAACCAAGGCATGGGCATTGTGTAAAGCATGAAATGTAGAAATTGGTTCGCCCCCGGTCAGAAGCAAACAGCCAACACCAGCGGAAAATCCCAGACTTGCTACTTGGCCGCGAGTTGTTTTGGCCTGGGCCATCCACCTTGAAATAAATTCCAACTGCTGAATCTGAAGCTTGGATTCGCCTTTCACCCCGACAGCCCGGCATTAAAAAAAAGCGAGGCAGAAATGTGATTCGAGCACTTTTCGCAAGGAGCCGCATCGTGTCGCTGCTTGAAAGATAACCCTTGTTGGCCCCTCCGTAACTTGAAGATCAGCGAAGCGATCCAAATAGTCTGCTCCAAGCTGAACCAAATACAAAGGGGTGTGCTTTGGTGCATGTTGCTTGGATGTTAGGACTTGAACTTTTTGCCAACTAATGGGTTTTCCAATTAAACCACTGAAAGTTAAACTTCTAGCAGGGGAGCAGAAAGCAACCGGGTGTGTGTGTGTGTATCTTTTCGGGGGGTTACCACCCGTTCGTTTCGGTTTTAAGGGAAACCAAAAAGGAAAGCGCCACGTCGCGTCGCTGAGGTGGTCCACGTGGGCTTCGGCTCCGATGCCCTGCCAGAGAAGCATCGCCAGGATGTACCCATTGGGCTCGTTAAAAGGGACAACTGGACGGAAACACGACACCTGGTGGATTTTTTTGTTTCCACCGCCTAGTCATTGTTTGTTTTCACAACCTGGCCGTCTTCTTGTTTGGGGGGAGGGGGTCGATAGTTTGAGAGAAATCCATCAATCCCATCTTGGCCAGCTTTGCCGCACTTCCGTCCGACTCCCAACTGTTCAGCTTGAAAAGAGAAGACTGCACAAATAATCAAACTAGGAGTTCGTTCACTGGCTTTAAACTTGTCAAGGGCCCCCAATGGGGCCCCGCCCCCGAATCCCAATAGGGCCCTGACAATGGGCATTGGCGCGTTCCCTTGAGGAAGTCTCCTGGTGCTGCTTTTCCGTTTGGACAGCCCAGCGGTCATTCCACTTTAAGGCTGGAGCGGAAGGCCGAGTGCCGAGTCTCGTGCGCATTCACTCTTTGGCCATCCAAAGTGGAGTCCTATGGAGGACTCATGAGATCTGTTTGCTTTCAGGCCCAGATGGGCAAAGGAACAACTGCAGGGTTTCAATGTTGAGATTGCTTTAAACGCCATTCAATCAAGGGTCTGCATTTCGGGACTCCCGGATGCTTGGTGTTGGGATCTAACCAGGTCGAACTCGCCGCGGCAAGCGCTCGCAGGCTGGCGACGAGCGCATCGCGGAGAACTTTGTGCTGGGCCTCTCCAGGCTTTGCCAAGGCCCAAGAGGAGCAAGACCATCGCCAACCTTTCTTAGGTGTGGGAAAATGTCAAAGGGGGGGCCAAGAATGGTAGATGTCCTTTGTCTATTGCAACCAACCTGGAAAAAATATTATCCTCTTTATAGTATATATAGAGAAAGATGGCTCTCAATATCGTCAAGAAGTGTACTGAACACGCAATCCATCGGGGGCATCCAAAAAGGAAAGCCATTCAAACGGTGCACCATGGATTCAGAACCAGCCGCAGATTGGGACTACAGTAGGTTTGGAAGTGTTTGCAAAGCTCGTGAGGCAACACGTCATGCTGCCCATACGTTACAAAGATATTCTTTCTTGCACGCATGGGCTTTGGCACCAAGGCGTCTTTTCGACCAAGAATCCGCTCAGAAAATGCATATACCACTGGTTGGATGGCCCGCAAATTCGATCTGAGGACATGCCGGATGTACCTCAAGTTTTTTGCAAGTGAGGAGTCCGACCCCGGCCCGCGAAACTGAGCCTACAAGGGCTGGTTCAGGTGTTCATCAGTACTACTCTATCCATGTCAATCACACATTAGCGAGGAGAATACACCATGCCCTCCCATTGTGTATTTCACCGCTTCTTGCGTTAATGCCGTGAAGCCAAGCATCAACAAAGTACAGCTTCCACTGTGGAAATGCGGCTCAGACAGAGTTTGTTGGACTCTCATCGTTCTTCACCAAGGCCCTGGCACAAAGCCGGCCAGCGTGCACAGTTTGATCCTCCACCGCGCCTTGGGTGTCCTGGGCGATGCTTAAAGGTGTTTCGCAGAACAGGGATCCCGGAAAAAAGATGCCCGGAAATGCGAAAAGGGGGTCCACCATTTGCCCAAAACTTGCCCGGAAATTGCCTGGAAATTGCCCGGGATCCACCATTTGGAGAATCTCCCCATAAAGAATTTGACATAAACCCGCCTGCTTGATACGGGGGGGCATGGATGAAACCGTTATGTCCAAAAGAGACAAGACAATGCACCAAGCCCCTCGGTCGGGTTCAGCTGCTCGACACGTTGTAACGGTGCTTTCCTTGGCTCAACATGTTGGATCAACAAGATGCCGTGAGTCAATGTTCTCGCCAGGCTTCTTGTTTATAGTTTGCATGTGGCAGATCAAAATCAACGGTACCTTTTTTTCGGGTTTTTGGTGCACCTCCCATTTTAGAACCTATTCTTGTGGTTGGATTGGGATTGGGATGTTTTATTGGGGGCTAACCGATTTGGATTTTGACCCATGGCCATGGTCAGCGTCAGCTCGCGCCGGAGGGCTCGGGCCAGGGAAGCTGGGCCCCGACGGGGCCGCCCGCGCCGCCGCCATTTCTGCAGCCGTGCGCCGGGCCGCTGAGGCCGCTCGAGCTTTGACCTGCCGGTTCTGCACATGGTTCGGTTGCGGATAATAAGGGTGCAAGAAAATGTAAGCCGCATCAATTGGTGAGGTAGAAAACCTGGACAGCCATGCAGGTTGCCACAGGGAAAGCAAAAGATGGGAGCCTGCCGGTGACGAGGGAGCTAGGAACCAACTCTTAAGCCTCCGCTTCTCTTTTGGAGGTGTGTGGCTTACTGTTTTGCCTATCTGACGGGCGAGTCCAAGCCAAAATCGGAACACCACCTCTCGTTGATTTGTCGTTTCGATGGTTTCCAAGCAGCTGGTCATCGGCTGGAACACTGAATAAGACTGACCCGAGTGTTGACCAATCGTTTCTGGGAAGGCAGCATCAAGGTTGCGACATGCTGGGTTGTGTTGTTCTTTTCCGGATCAGTGTTCAGATATGCTCAGCGAACCACATGCCATGCCCTTTGTGTCTTGAAGCAGTCGGAGTTTGTGTTCCCTGGGTTTGCATCTTCTGCACAATTCCGAAATCACTTCGACGGGTGTCGCAATTTCTGAAAGCGCGAATGCATATCACACCACGCTGCCAGGTCAGAAAGGAGGAGTTGCAGGTGCAGTTGTGTGAATGCATCTGAGTTCAGTCCATGATCGGATTCCAGGAAGAACTCTACAGCATTTGTCCAGGTTTAAACTCATGATTGTTTCCCATCAGAAAAGCTTGATACGGGCTCAAGTGTGCAGCACTTCCATGCGCGGGTTGCTTTATTTAGACTGGATAATGTTTATGGATACCATGTGAAAGGCCGCACAGAGTGGTGTCCACTTTGTTTTCCTTGAAGCTTCACCGGGCATGCTGTGCATTGCAGGCAGCGGAGTCAGCGCAGGTGCAGCAGCATTTCCGGATGGGCTGGGACGTTGAGTGCCCTTGCCGGCATCAGTCGTGCTGCTCAAGCAAGCATAGTTACTAATAGTGCGAGTCATGATTTGATATGATGTGTTCTGTGGTTGATCGGAATGAATGAAGGCATACAAAGAGGAGTTACGCAGGTGACGTATTTCACTGTGGGTCACTCCGTTTGTCCGCCAGGCAGCAAAATCAGAGGAAGAGGATGAGGACGAGGAGGTGGGTCACATGGCCTGGATGCGTGTTGGCACCAATCGAATCACTGCCCATTCCGGCACCGCGCAGGGAGAGGAGTCGGAACACACGTCGGACGAGGAGAAGTCAGCCACAAGCGCTGAGCCAGAACGTATCCCAATCAAAAATCGTGCGGCTTTGTGCAGCTATTTCGATGCGCTCGACAATGTGCAGCAAAGAGATGTGGTGTGTGCAAAGATGTCATGACACTGGCAGACTTTCGTTCCAAGATCAATTGTTTGCCTCAGCACGCTAAGTGTGGCTCATCACTTGAGAGGGCTGAAGGACTTGGTTGCACACTGCGCAGACTCAAGAGTAGCAAGCGCTCATATCTCCAACACCCACACATGGAGCGCCACTGACTGAAGGACACTGCCTTCTGCCAACACCCAGGTGACAAAAGATTGTGTCACACTGCGTTCTGCCAGAGTAACAGCCCAGTGCTTGGCGATCCCCTCTTCCTTCCTTCACTGCTGGAGCCTTTTCGTCCTGGGCCATGGCGTCTCGATCCAGTCGCCCGGCGGTATGCTTGCTCGTGCTGGGCATTTGGTGCACGGCGCCCGCCTGGAGCAACTTACCTCGGAGAACGCTGTTTGGAGCGCTGCCAGTTCTGGTGGCGCAAACTGCACGAGCGGATGTGATCACTCTGCAGCTGTGAAGCACTTGGAGAGAATCCACCTGTTAGCAATGAAATTGAGCTTACGCAAGTTTAAGCAAATATGTTTTTGAGCAGTACAAACCTTATATACATATATATTTATGTATATATATATATATATGTATATATATAGTGTACATATATATACATATATGTGTATTCTACTTATCATGCCCTCCCCCCCCCCCGGATATATGCTCCATTAGGCTGCCAGAGGCTATTCGTGGCGCATCCAGGAAGCTGAAATTTAGGAGCGAGACTGCATTTTGAGTTTGACATGCCACAAGCTTTAAAAAAAAGCAGAGAGGTCCTCAGATGTTTGACCCAGAAGCTGAGAACACTGAGAAGTCCCCCGATGAGTTGCATCCAGGAAGCGGTAACCATACATGACATTCTAGTCTTGCCAACGGGGGTGTGATGACTATTGGATTTCATGTATCAATCTGTGACTGAACAAATGACGTAACGTCCAATAGCTGCTTATCCCCATCTTTTAGTCACAGAAGTTCTGCTGCACTAAGCTTTGCAACGGTCAGCTCTGGCAACCATCAGTTTCCCAAAACACATCCACCCCTCTTCCCACTTCTTGGCGGTCAGTCGCAACACCAGCCCAGGCAGCAGGCGCCGCTGCCCAAGGCCTTCAGGGACTCGGTGGTCCCTGCCGCGCAGGCCCTGAAGGAGGCTTTGGAGGCGGAGGAGGCGGTGGGGGACAGCTTCATCGGCCCTTTGGCGGTGGGGGGAGGGAGTGGGTGGGGGGGAACGGGGGGATGGGCCTCTTGCTTTTGGTTTTTGTTTTTGTTTTTTTGTTTTTGTGTGTGTGTGTTTTTTGTCCGGCCCCAGAAAGAGCCCATGGACAAGGACGCTTCCATGTCTGATGTGGTTGAGCTGAGGAGAGGAGGCTGAAAAGAAGCTTAGCAAGCTCGAGCAGAAGGCTGGCCAGCTAATACAGAAGTATGGAGAAAGATTTATCTCAGACAGGCAGGGGTTGGCCAATGCACATTTTGTCTTTGCAACCGTCCGCAGCTCAACATTCCCGGGCCGCTCGTGAAATGAGCGGTCTCATGCTAGCATATGATCTGGCAGTTCAAACTTTGCCTGGTCCTTCAACGTGTCACATCCTCCGTTTTCACCAGAAAACATGGACAATCAAAATGGTTCAGAGCCCTGAGGGGCCTCTCAGATGATGACCCCTTGAAAAAGAACTACGTCTACTTCCTCATGCTCGAAGCCATCGATATTTTCGAGGACGCCGTGAAGTCTGAAAAGTTACCCAAGGCAAGAAAGGAGATCATCGAGAAGCTTCAAAAGGTGCTTGAGGTGGCAGAGCAAGTTGGGGTGGAATGATTGTGTCTCCCTTTGGGGCTTTATACAGTCGAGAGAGTGCTCTCCTTTGCCGTTTACCTGAATGAAAAAACACCCTGGTGCTTGGACTCGAATTCTGCTCATCTTCTCTCAACTGCCTGACCAATTGCGAATCAAATTACTACAAGAAACAAAAAGGATATGTTGTTTTATTTTATTTTCTCTAAATATATCATTAATTTGATAAATTAATTAATATAATTATCATTAAAAACCACTTATTGTTATTGACTTTATTCTGTTTTTAAACAATCATTATTCAAAAAACAAATATAAACAAAACAAAAAACAAAATAATTATTATAAAATATTTTTATTTATAAATAATATAAATGTAAAAAAAAGGGCCCTTTATACATAAAAATATATAATATTAAAAACATTAAAACAAAAATATAATAATTTCCAAATTATATTAAAAAAACAAAATTTATATTATAAAAAAGAATTGTTATAAACACAATAATTAATTAAAATAACGCTACAATATGTCTATATGATCTGGGATTATACTAATTTATAAAGCACAAATTTATTTATATTATATATTTTTATATATAGTTTTGAATTAATTAATTAATTTTGGTCTTGGTTGGTTTAATTGATATATTAGATATAAAGAAGAAAATATTTTTATTGAGTTGTATTGGTAATGGATAATTGTTTTTGTTGGTCGATAATAGGATTTTTTGAGGATTAGAAAATGGAAAAAAAAATGATAAATAAAGGATTGATTAATAGATATATTAATCTTATTTTAAGTTTATATATTTAAAAAGAAAGGGAAAAATAGTTTAAAATACAATTCTTGAAAAAAAAAAAAGGATATAGAAATTGATTATAAAAAAAAATGATAAAGATATAAAATAATAATATTAAATACAATGTAGGAAATAAAATATAAGTAAAGAAATATATAAATTAGAAAAATAAATAATAAGTTTATAGGAATTATGATTATGATTATATAATTTAATTTTAAAAAAATGATATTTATTTTGTGTTTTTTTGAGAAATTTGTTTACATAATTCTTGGTTATGGGAAGGAAGGAATTATGTATATTATTTAAAAAAAAATGATGTTTTTATTAAAAAAAAAATAAAATTTGAAAATAATAAATATTAATATTAATAAAAACAAAATATTTTAATAATTAAATAAATTTATAAGAAAAATAATTAAAACAGAATAATAATTAATATTAAACAAAATAAGATATAAAATTAATAAAAAAAAAAAAAAAGATATTTTAAATAATATAAATTATTATTATTATTATTAAACACATGATTTTTTTTATTTGTATTGTTTCGATTTAAAATATTCGAAAATATTAAAATATAAAATAATGCCCACCTATAACCCAATGCCATCTTAAGCACGAAAATTATATCACCCTATTTCGAAAATAAAATACACCAAAAAAAAAATACGATCCAAATAATATAAATACTATATAGTTCAAAGAAAAAAAAATCTATTAAATACAAATTAATCAAACTCACTATTACAAATTATATATTACAAATAATTATAATAATTTTCAAAAAAAAAAAAAAAAACAAATCAATATCTTTATAATATATGTCTCCCAATCTCTTTTGTATACTAAATCAATTCGTTTTATATTATATTTATTATTTTATATTTCTTCGAAATCCAATCCACCAAACCAAAATATAAAATATAAAGTTCTTTCTATATTTATTTTCCACTCTTAAAAAATCATTTAATCTATATTTTGTAATTCGTAAAAATAAGCAAATAATATTTTATAAAAAATTAAAATAAAAAA